>JAKUCV010000298.1:0-15018 GCA_028386065.3 Turnera subulata | reverse complement strand
CTATATTATGGTAAGTAATTTTTATGAAAATAACTTGGGAAATTAAATACGTTATGGTAATAATCTTTTTATGAAATGATTTGGAAATACGTAAATGTTATAATTTTCAGAAGGATTATTTCATAGTAATTATATTTTTGGAAAGGATATTTGATATAGGAAATAAATAGCCTAACGGAAATTATTTTGGAAAATATATATATTTACGGTAAACATTTTCTTTTGGACAAGAATATAAATACTCATGAAAAATATTTTGAAAAGAGTTTTAATTAAAGTATGGTACCGAAATTATATTCGGATATACGTACGGTATAATATTTTCGGTAAAAGATGATAATAAAGGATATGAACCGGGATGGGTATATTTCGCAGTATTGGCATCATAGCATACCGATTATGTGCATTTATGTGAGTATATTGTTCTGTTGTGTAGGTTATGATATCGGGCAGTTTCCCGAGGAGCCGGCATGGGACCGGTCATTGTCTCCGGAGTTGAGTAATCGGCCAAGGTGAGGATGAATAACCTTTGATATGTCGCACATAATAATGTGTTTGTCTCTCTGGTAAATATTTGTTTGATTGAACTGCTGAGCCAATTGAGTTTGATTGTGGTGTTATTGCTGTTCTGGGTTGTTGTTTAAATGATTGCGGATAATCTGAGATAATTGGATAATTGGAAGTTGTGTTGACGACTTTATTGTCACTAGGAAAGTAGTGGTACGACTCGATGGTTAGAAACTGTTTTGTGGTGGCCATGACCTGGGTTACTTGTGATAAGCATGTCTATGCTCGGGATGTCTATCCCGTGATTATTTTTGGGATGTCTATCCCTGGGTTCGTATTTTTGGGATGTCGATCCCTGGGTTCTCTTGGATTTGGTCTGGCACCCGGAATATGTTGATAACCAGGTCTGATCCGTGACAGGGCCCGAAAAGATAAAATTGGAAATTAGAATTTTATTTGAGTCTTTTGATTTGTTTTATTTTGGCGGTTTTTGCCTGTCTTCGACCTTGAGTAATTTTAGTGTTGCATATTGATTGTTTATCCTTCGTCGGTGAGCACTTCGGACTCACCCCTCACCTGCGGGCTTTCATCCCGTAGGATGGATTATTTGTGGTACAGGATTGGTGCATTCCAGACAGGCTGCGGCGTTATCCCTTGGACAGGGCTCGGATCCATAGTTTGCATCAGTGTCGCATACAGTGTTTTGTGAGTTATTAAGTCTTCCGCTGTGCATTATTTTTACTATTGTTGGGCCATTGGGCCGGTTATGTTGTTTTTGATGTTTTTATTTTGGGCTGTTGAGCCCGAGTTTCTGTTGTATACACTGTATGTTGGGCTTTATTTGGTCAGGTTGTTACAGTTTCGACACGTGTTTACTTTGTACGGTAAATACGGGTCGGGGCGTTTCACACATAGTAAGATACACTAGCCTCTGCATAATTGAGGTATTTTTATCTTTTGCCAGTCACAGTGAGACAATTATGCAGAATACATCGAGAGAAGTGTGCTACTTTGCAGCCATACCAACAAGAAGTCGTCAACAACCTAAATAAGATTTTCAGCGTCTTTGTTCTTTTGTATGGACAACCACTTTTGATATGAATTGTTAGATTTTAGCATCACACAGGAGGAAATTTGAAGAAAATGGACTGGAGGTGAGCAAATCATCTACCTTGTTCCATTATATCCAACGAAGAATGAATAAAGAGGAAGAACTCAGAAATTTTAAATTAGCAACTAGTGTTTTTTTTGAACGGTAAGAGATTTTCATTTCATTCAACCTTTGTCAGCCAAAATTACATTGTAAAAAGACTCAGGGATTTGATAACAACCCAAACCCAAAAAACTAACCGTTCTCGCCTGCTTCACTAAGACATCAGCAGCAGTTTGCCTGTCTATTTACAAATGAAAATTGAATGCCTTGAAAGGATAAAGCAACTTGCTTGATGAGAGACACTAAAGCCTGAATTTCCCACGGAATACGGAAGCCTTCCTCAGCAGTAAGCGCTTGGATCACAGTCATAGCATCACACTCTACCATTAACATCCTTACCCCAAGCCTTAGAGCTCCTTGAATACCAAATAAAACACCTCTGCATTCACCCACCAAAACACTGGACCCAGCACAGGAGGTCATTCCAACGTCTAGCACAACACCAGCTGAGTTGCGAATGACATATCCAAGCCCAAGAGAACTCTCACCTTTAACATACGACACATCCGAGTTAACCTTGCACCAGCCTTCAACCGGTGGTAACCATCTCACCGGATTAGGCGCACTAGACACAGCCAACTCACCAGAGTGGTGAGGTTGTCGCTGGGCAGAAACCAGCTCTTCAGACAACCTTAAGGCATGTTTAGAGCACAAAATGATAAGGTCCATTTTGAGCGATTGTGGAGCTGAAGGTCAAGGATTTTTTTGTGATACTATCACGGAATGTTCTGCCTTAAATAAGGAATTGTACCTCTGGGTTGTAGATAACAGAGAAGAACTTGCTTTTGGAAAACATGCGCTTGTCATATACTAATATTGAAGGGAAATCAAGCAAACAAACAAAAATTTGTGGGGAAAGTCAAACTGGAGCAGAGCACAGCCATTATTAAAGCTTTTCTATGAAGCGAACTTGAATTACGCCCCACTTTCAGAACCAGGAGAAGGATGACAATTACAAGCACAAAAACAATGGTACTCTACAAATAAATGCAATAGGAGCTGAAAACTCCCATCGTCTGTTTCTCGTCTCTTAGTGCATACACCTCTGTCAGCAAACACAGAAATTGCCAGCAATTAGAGGTGTTTAACAATTAGCCTACACTAATAAGATAACTGTCCTGTGTAAACCAAAATATGCTGAAGTACTTTTCCTGCGACTGTACTGATCATCTTTTGCGGGCTCCCTTCTGCGAACCCTTTGCAATGAAATTCCAAGCTATCAATGCTGCCCCTACTGCAGGCTCTACCTGAAATTGATTTTAGAAAACCAATATTGCAAATTGTAAAATATTATCACATATAATGATTCTAACAGATAACTAAGATGGCAAAACCATAAGGAGAAAAGAAAAGCATGATTCGGCAACATAAAAATTTAATGAATGCTTAATGAGTTTTGTATCCTGATCGTGCTACACCACTGCATGTACAATCACAAGGCAACTTCTTAAACTTAAGAGTCTTTATGTGTTGAGCTTTTACAAGGCACTCCGTCTTTACTTGGTTATTTAGTACTACAAGATTAATTGTGTTTCAGTCTTTTATTCATTGTGATGATCCTTTTGTGCTTCAATTTGGGGGTGATTATAGTTACACTGAATACTGCAAGAAGGTTCGAGACCATAAACGGAAAAAAATTGTTCAGAGCTATTGGATTTTCACTGGTGAGGATTGGTAAAGCAATCCATTTCCAGTCAGCCTACGGTAGTGTGCGGCTTCTTTATATTCCGGAGAATAGCATGATTTCTAGATGTATTTTTTTTGTCCAGTAAAGATCACCAATTTATACCACGAAGTTTGTTTGCTTCTTATTTCTCACTGTACCTGCAGCAGTATTTCAATACTCCTACATGTACTCAGAGATACATTCTACCACCAACATATGTTTCAGCACTAACTGTATTGTGACAATTCAAATTTCACAAAATGATATCAATGATTACGATGCATACCATATAAGTTGGTAAGAGAAGGCAAAAAATATCTTACTAACTCTGGCACTTGATGCAAACTTTTATCTAGTTGTTTTTTTGTGCCTTGGAACCTAGGTATGTTTGTCTTTGTTTTACGAAATGCCACTCTTCCCAGGGGAGCGAAAGAAGGGAAAAGAGAGCGAGAGGGCCTAGCATCACCAGCACCTAGACTTACCGGATATGCTTCTAAGTTAAAATTAGTATTTTGTCCAAGAATTCTCGAGCCGATATTGGACAGAATTGCTAGTTAAATGGATGTTTCAATTACACAATAAGCAGTTGCAGACAACATAAGTAAAAGTATCACCCACGCAAGAGAAGCAGAAAGTTGTGCCGGGAAACCTGCATTAGCTCAGTCATGTAACTGGTAGTACGAGCAGAAGAAAATATGGTTACCTTCGGGTGAATTGGAAGGGTACCAGGGTAATCTTTGGCAATGTTATTCACAACTTCTTTTCCTATATCCCACCTTTTGTTTGCTTCAAGAACACCACCAACCATGACAAGGGGGAACAAAGACTTTCCATCTGCAATGACAAAGTGAACCTAAGACTTCGAATGAAAAATGTGCTGGAATCAACAACAAAACGCCTCTACTAATTAGTTTCTTGCAAATCTAGAGCAATTTGTCTCTAATGCAACAGCTGTGATTCATAATAAGCACCATATCCAAATAAACTGCAAGATGCATGGTAAGACCAATTAAGTTATATATATATATATATATATATATATATATATATAAGATGGCTTTCTATGCCTTAACTTCCATATTATCCAGCTTAAACCAAAATTCCGTGATAAATAATGTTGAAATGATTTCCTCGAAGATTCAGCAATCAAACTAATATGCATGAAAAAAGGGATATGTTGTTATTCCCTAAGTGGCAGTGGATCATTCTTGCTTCTTGAAATAAACAAGATATTCCAGCACATAATAGTCCATGGACTGCATCTGCTCTTTAGAGGCAATATGAGCCCTTCCGAAGAGGCAACTAATCAAGCAACTTCTGATATTATAACACTAGAATACCTCGAGTAATAGCGAAAACCTATTAGATGCTTTATGTGGTCAAATGAAAACCTATATTCAACACTCATAATCATACTGACCAAGAAAATTGTTGTTTCCTCTAATTATTTAACAAGCACACCTTCACCACCCAAGCCGAGCCTTCGGACAACAGCTTTTACACTCGAAGCCAACTCTTCAACTGAATCTTGCAAGATTCTATTAGCAACTTGATCACCTGCCTCTGCACAAGATACGACGACTGGAACAAGAGCAGCTATACGAGCCCAAGATGGATCTGAATATGTCCACCTACATCCCAAGAAAAGCTCAAATTTCTTGTTCAGAATTCAAACCTGACTCCCAGCAATGTATCATGTCAAACACAGTTGTTTTTGCCATCGTATGAAGTGAAATCACATCCAAATAAGTATAGCTTAAGGACACAAAAGTTAGGCTGCAATAATAAGAGAATAGCTTAAGGACACAAAAGTTAGGCTGCAATAATAAGAGAACATTTTCCTTTCTATTTTCCAGAAAAAAAAAATCTCAAAAACTCAAATGAATTGAAAATGCTCGCATTACAAACAAAAACAGTTCAGTGTTCTCTAATAACCCGGAAAAAATTTGTGGAGTTATTTTTCTTCTCCGAGTCTTGCAACATGAAACAGAGTATTTTTATTCAATGGCTTTTTAACCTATCCCCACCATTTTATATTAAACCACCTCAATCCCTGCTTAAGTTCTAACATCTCATCATCGACTTTCCCCTCATTTCCCTCAGAGCTTTACGTCAATTTGAAAGGACAGATTTGTTTTCTTAAGGAAATGATCCTTGCTAATTCAATTAGTTTTGTTTGCACCACAAACCACCCAGCAACCACCCCCCCTCACCGAATTTTTTTTGGATAAAAATATTGTATCCATTACTTATCCCTCATATTAATAATATAGCTTCGGGTACTCATACATATGTTCATAAAGTTTTTGAGAAAATATAAAAGAATCAAAGTTATTGAGGCAGTTTCTTGAGCATGCCTAGCTTTATATGAGTGATGCTAAATGGACTAATGCTATTTTTCATCCCTGTATTGTTTCAAATTATTTAGTTAGGTTCCTGAATTTCAATTTGAGCTAATCAACTCCCTCATTTGTTCTCATTTTGCTTAATTAACTATAAATTACTGGAACATCCGGGAAAATCCCAAATCCAGTAACATCACCCTAGTAGGCTCCATTTGTTCGACCATAAAGGAAACCCAAGCATGCTCTCCATGGGTCAAAACCGTTCCAACCAGAAAATGACCTAAACCCCTCTCACAAAGGTTAAATGTGGCTACGAGAGGGGTTTTTGTGTCATATGTTGGTTCGAAACAGGTTTGACCGATCTTCGGGTATCTTAAATTCGGGGTCATGGTTTGATAGGTGGAGCCCACTAAAGTGACATGTCTGCCTGACTTGGAATTTTCTGGGATGTTCCAATCATTATTATGATGCTAAATGCACAATCAGTTGATTCAAATGATTGCTACAAACAAGGATGACATTCACTGCAATGGGATTCTAATAAGAAAACATACAATTCGACAGAGGGGAAATGGATCAAACTATCCTTTATGACTGGGTTTGTCCCCCAATCATCATAAGAGAAAAAAGCTAACTTCATATATCCTATAAGGGGAACAATTCAAAAAAACACAATTTTATAGGATCATCTAAAAGCTTCATTTTAATGCCCATAAAGAGTTTATGGATAGAAATTTGGGAAACTGGTGAAGTATGCTTTTAAGCTTTTACATGGGGAACTCTTGTTAATAGAATGAGTCCTTTTACGGTGCTGAGGAATGGAGAACATATCTTAGCAAAGAGATCATATTTGAAGAGTAAATTTTAAAGTGGCAACTCGACTTGCAATGCCTAGAATACATACCCAATAAGCTCATCTGGGGAAGAAAGACGGAGAGCTTGTAAGATACTGGATGTCAAATTTGTTATGGGACCACGACCATCATAAGCCCTTACTACGGCAGTTAACGCCTGTGCAGCAATTCCATATCCACTGCATGTACAAAGAACATCATGTAGAACTTCAATAAGCAGAAAACTTTTTAAGGACAAGAATTTGGCAGACATGAGCAAACTTCAACTGCAGAAGACAATCAGAGATAATGTTCAGCAAGGTCATGGCAACCACTGGACAACATAAGTTGTCAAATGCAACTGGCTAACCACCATGTTCTAGATGATTAGTGCAAACCAAAAGCAAAAAATGAAAGAAGGTGTTTTCCAGGAAGATGAGCATGGGGATGAAAAAGCAGAAAAGATAGCAAATATAGAGGAAATTAGGTTGAAATAATGACTTAAACTATCTATGTTCCCCAGCATTTTAGCAAATCAGGCTGCATATCAATTCTTCCATAAATTATTTCCCATTCCCCAGAGACATGAAGTTTCCACCAAGCCCCTTTGGAACTCAACTCTAATCAGGAGAAGGCAATAAATCAAATGGATGCTACACTACAGAGGTGAAGCTTACATCAAGCTTATATTACATAGCACATCATTTTTCCCAAGTGATGAAAAATTCATAAGCCAGGGGGGTTATTACAAAGCACACAAAATAAAGCATATGGTTAAAATAGTCTTAAGAAACAAAATAAGCTAGCTTACATCAATCAAATATTTCCCCGAGGTTGATGCATAAAAATAAACTGGTGCAGACGTAGTTGTAAAGTAGAAAAAGATAAAACGCAGAACCTAAGGGTATACCTTCCCCAATCGCCAAGGATAGGGCCTGCACCAGCAGCTCGTGCTTGTCTGCCGTCCTCTGTGAATCCATATGCAATAGTGCCTGTCCCAGCAATCAACACACATCCATGAAGGTTTCCCATTGTTCCACTTGCCATAGCTGCAACAGCATCATTTTGAACATACAGCTTCACAGAACCAGGAAATATATCCCTGCATGATTAAAATCAAGAAATTTGAGAAATTGTTTTGATGGCATCTAAAGTGAAAAGGAAATATAAGCTAAAGATGAAAACCATCTCCAAATTTACTGTTCATTGGGGTGGGATGGGTGCTTAAGACCCTACCTTTATAGTCCATTTGGTATAAATTTAGAATTGGAATTGAATTCAAATCATTAAAAATTTAGAATTTGAATTCATTATGAAATCAATTCTCATGTTTGGTATACTTTTTAATAATGAGGAATTGAATTCAATTCCAATGTTTGGTATAAATCAAATCATCAATTGAATTGCTAAAATTACTTAAGTTGTCCTTTTGTTAAAAAAAATTAAAATAAGAGTTTAGGGTCATTTTTGTCATTTGGACATACCAATACTTTTCCAATGGAATTGAATTCCAAATCCGATAGGTTTTGCTTGGATTTGAAATATTACCAAAATATTAATGTAAAAATAAAAATTGGAATTCAATTCCTATTTTAAGTTAAGTAGAATTATACCAGGAATTGATTTCAATTCTTGGAATTGAATTCAATTCCATGATACCAAACGGACTATTAAGGATCGTGTGAAGTTTAGAAACGTACCAAAAACTGGTCCCTAAGATAAATAATTATTTTATATCGGTTCTTATCGGTGAATTCAGTAAGAATGATTTAATTATAATTTAAAGGTTAAAATAGGTGGACAGGATATTATTAGACCAAATGATATGTAAGAATATGTGTCTATGAGTGAGGCTACAGTTACAGGTTTATGTGAAACACTCCTCCTCCACACACCGAGCCCACCACCTACCCAAACAACAATCAAAAAAGGGATTGACATGCAAACTCCAGGAAGAGCAGACAATGAGAACCACATTGTCAGAGAGAGTCTGAAAGAAAAAAGATTTGAGCTTCTGTGAGGAACACTAGGGGCGACTGAATCAGAGTTGCAAGGGGCAAACCAGAAGGGCTCAGAAAATGGATTTTTAGTTGCGGTGCAACGTCTATTAAAATGGATTTATACCAATAGTACTAACTTCAAAAAAAAAAAAATCTTGAGGGAGAAACCATAAATTAAAGGCAAAAGGAAGAAGAAAGAGGGGACCTAAGCCAATGTAAAATGCTTTGCTGGTCGGTTGGATGATTAACTCCCGACACAGCTAGGCAAACAGCCCGAACTGCAGACCGGTTGGAACCCGACTTATATAGAGCTTCTGCCATTACTTGCTCCAGCGTCTCTCTAGCCGCACTTTCTGTGTGTACATCATCATCATCAAACAATATATTAAATTAATCCCTCTTCTTCTTCTTCTTCTTCTTTTTTTCTTTTTTACTAAAACGAGAGAGAAGAGAGTAAAGGAAAATCAAAGAAAAAGGGGCATATATACAGCAGCAGTAGTACTACTACTAATACTGACCGCCAACGCTGTTGTGGTTAGAACAGCCGGCGACGGCGCGGGCGAGGACGGGGAGGGGGTCGGGGAAGGCGAGGGAGGAGGACAGGGGTAGGATCGGGATGCAAACGCAGACGGTGGAGGTGGTCCCCCCGTCTATCCCTAGAATGACATCGGCGCCGTCGCCGGAGAGGAGCATTTCGTGCTCGAAGTCCCAGATTTCACCATTCCTGTACCTCTTCATGGCCAAACCAAACCGAGTCCAATAGCAGTCCAAAGTCCAAAGTCCAAAGTCAGGAAGGAAAGCAGAGAGATTGATTAAGAGGGAGGAATCAACAACAATTGATGAGGTTTGTGGAATTTGAAGCTCAATTCACTGGGGATTATAATCACCATCCTATTCCTATTCCTGTCTTTAGTGTTTGGTTAGATTAATTCGTTCAACTCATGGAGTAGTAGTATAATATAGCATATCAGTTCTTTTTTTGTCTTTGCCTCAACTGGCTCTTCTTCTGTAAACTGGCTAACTAATCCCGTAGTGCTAAAAAAAATAAAAGGAATTAGGAGGGTCAAGAAACAAAAAAAAAATAAATTAAGAAAACAGATGAGGGACATATTTTCATCACGGATTTTGTACGCTTCTTATTTGGAATCAGACGGCCGCGGATGGGACAAACGCTACACCCAGAATGCCCTTTTCTTTATTTTTCTTCAGACCAAAATGGTGCAGATACCATTTAGCTTCTGGTTTTCGACACATGTCACCATTTCATTTCTGCATTATGCTTCGTTTTTTGCTTGTCTGTATGTATTTGGCAACTTATATTTGAATGCAGCTTATTGTATTACAGATTTGTTCTTCTTATGCTAATCGACACAATTTGGATTAAGGAGAACAACAGACAATGACGGGATAGAAAGCAGCATCAAAATGCATCTCCATTCAACAGGCATGCACTTCCATCATTTTGCATATTTTCATTAACAAAGTAGCGCGTTGCTTGAGAAGGCGGTTCAATACATATTACCCATTTTTTATGGGTTTTTGGGTTTTTTGGGCCCCCAGTGGTTTGGCCAATTTGGTACCCCGACATTTTTTTTTGTCGGGCATATATCCCGAGACTGTATGGGCAGGCCAAACGTATACCCCTGGTCAGGCACCTGCTGACGTGGAGACTGCCCGGATATTTGCGCGTGTTACTGTAGCAAAACGACGTCGTTTTAAGTGAGAAAACGACACCGTTTCATGCCACGTCGGACACAGGTGGCTTAGTGGGGCCCACTTCACTCAAAGCCCCAAATTCTTCCCATACCGAACCTAAACCGCGTCTACGTTTGGCCTGCCCATGCAATATCGGGGTCTATGCCCGGCAAAAAAAAATGTCGGGGTACCAAATTGGCCAAACCACTAACAGGAGGGCCCAAAAAACCCAAAAACCCTTAAGAATTAAAGTATAATAATAGATATTTATTTTCTAATTTTTTTACATTTGAGATTTGATCTCGTTCTTTATTTATTATTATTATTATTATTAAAAAAATTTAGGTACTTTTTACAAACTTAGACCGGTGAGAGAGTTTAAATAGGAATTTTTAGAAATTAGTATATGAAAAAAATAAAATTTTAAAAATAATAAATCTAGCATCATAAGGTGTATTTATTTAAAACCAAATAAAATTTTTGGAAATTAAGTTTTACTCATATTTAATATTGTTAAAAATAAAATATGATTAAAAGAAAGAAAAATGATTAAATAAATAATCAAAATCGGGTCAGCTTTCATTTCGGTATCCTACAAATTTCGGGACGGTTAGGTGAAAAACCCGGGGTCGGTAGCATGCGGAGCCCACAAAGACACATGGATCCTACATGTCCAGCCAATCATCTAAAACGACGTCGTTTTGCTACAGTAACACGCGCAAATACCCCGGACAGCCTCCACGTCAGCAGGTGCCTGACCAGGGGTCTACGTTTGGCCTGCCCATGCAATCTCGGGGTATATGCCCGACCAAAAAAAATATCGGGGTACCAAATTGGCCAAACCACTAAACATGGGGGCCCAAAAAACCCGAAAATCCCATTTTTTATCAAACTACATTTGTCCCTGAAAAAAAATCGGTATTTGGCCTCCTAAACTTTAATATTTCTCAATTAGACTCATGTTTTGATTGAAAAATAGGTTTCCTTCCAAGTGGCGATTTGTCCACAATTAGAAAAATTTTCTTAAAGACTAACTGCACACGTGGACGGTGGAGATGCGTTCCCTCCATTTCTTCCCTCCTCCATTCCCATTTCCCACCAAAGATGTATGCCACTTCCAGGGAAAATCCATTTCCTTTGCCACACCACCTTTAAAGACAAACTCTCATCCACCATTTCTATCCATCTATTGCAAAACGAAAAATCACCCATGTCTTCATCATTTGTCAATTCACACAGCCATAGAAGGAGTGGAATTAGAGAAGAGCTGACTTTCACAAATTTTCTAATGTGATGTGCAAATGCAAGAAGATGTCAGTGCTAGGAATTTCAAAGTCTATGTGGAATCCTAAGAAGTTATACTACTGGTGTAAAACATGCAGGTTCATTGGTTGGTGTAAAGCATTGCGTGGTGATTGCATGAAGGTTGAATCCAATGTAATTGGTTCAAAAACCAATAGCATAGCTGAAGAATTGAAGGTCTATTGTAATGGGATTGAAGCATGCTGTAACGGTATTCAATCTTTGGGTAATGCAGTGGCCGAATTGAAGACATTCGCTAAAAGGGGAATTATGCTCTTGATGTGCATACTAGGACTGAATGTGATAGTTTGTCTGTTATTTGTGACTAGTGTAGGTAGGATGCTTTGGTTAGGGGATGGGCAAAATGTACAGACAAAATGAGATGGAATGCTAGTGCTTGTAATATGATGAAATGGAATGAAATGCAAGTGGACGTTATGAAAATTGAAAGGAAATTCACATTGGAATGGTTAATGCAAGGGTATGTACCTACTACAAGATGCATAAAGGAAACAATTTAGCCTCTTCCCTGCTTTTATACCGGACCACATCCAATCCAGCAAGTTAAATCCACCATATCCAACACAAGCAACCACACACATCCAATACATGAAACTATCACACAAACAACCCAATTTGACCATAATTAGCAACACAAACAAGCCATAGAAAGTGGAATTCAGTTTGACCAGCACACAAATAATCCAACAAATACATTAAGTATTACATGCCAAGCGAGTTTAATTCTCAAACTTTATGATGGCACAAAAAATTAGCATGCATTTTGTTTATGATATAAAAGTTATGCAAAAGGTGGCAATGTTATTCATATGACACTAAGTCTTTCATAATTTAGTTATTGGAAAATCCTTACGGACTCTCCTAATAGGTCGTGGTGTCATAATAGGTTGAGTTGCGCTACGCCTAGTAGAAGCCATGGATCCAGAAATTGAGCAAGTCATCTATTGGAAAAGAATAAGAGAAGTGAGGTAAAGCAAGTAAAACATTTAGATGACTTATTGAAATTCTAGAGGGATGACGGTAAGGTAAACTTACAGGATTTTGAGCAGTAAAGCTTGAGGGTGGCCTATACTGCCGACTCATTGGTGTTGGCCCAGAAAAGGCTAAGAAGGGAGGGTTGAATTAGCTTTTTCTCTTTTTTGGCTTTTCAGAGATTTGGCTCGACACAGAAGCCAAATGTTAAACTTAAGTGAAAATGCAAGGATGAAGACAGAAAAGCAATGGACACAAGGAATTTATAGTGGTTCCCCACTCAGGAGTACATCCACTACCTAAAGGTCTCTCCTTTAGGATTTCTAAACTATCCACTAATTTGGCTTTTACAGGCGAGCCAAATAACCTATGATACACAAATTTTTGCGGGCTGAACTTGGTAAACCTAACCCAAAGCTAAACCTAGCTTTATCTACCCAACAAGATTATCCCCTAATCCTGTTGATTATAACCTTTCCCAAGGCAAAGCTTCAAGAGTGACTCACTCAAGAAGTTACACAAATTAAGCACAAGAATATCTCGCAAGGTAAGCTCTTTTCTCAACTTAGAATCTTTTGAATAGCTAGGTTGATTTGCTGTGAGGCTTCAATCCTCTATTTATAGATTCTAAGGATAGGGAGGAGTGTCTTCCAACGGCTAGATTGCTTCCAGGTGGCGCATAAGTAGACTTCTTTCTTCATTTAAGAACTGTCAACATTTGGTTGTTGGCTGAACCATAACTGGTAATTACTTGGGCAGAAATTGTTCTTCAATCTTCAAAAATTTTCTCCAAAAATGGAAATAAGGACCACCAGCTCGTTGATGGCATAAAAGAGAGTGTGAGGACCACTTTTCTGACCGTTAGTTGACTCTTGGAGGCCAAGTAAATCCGTTGTTTTAATTGCACAAAAGTCAACTACTTTTCGGGGACCACTTCTCCAACTGCCCAGACAGTGACGTTTTGGTTCGACGGAAAAGCCATGCTGAAGCCAAATCTTCAGGTATTTGGTTTCTGCCAGAAACCAAATTTTCTGCAAATGCTTAAAACACACAAGGACTTTAGAAACCAAATTTTCTGCAAATGCTTAAAACACACAAGGACTTTTCATATTGTTTGTTAATCATCAAAATAATAATATAACCATTGAATACTCATCAGAAATATACTAAACAAGATCAGTCCTAATTAATTACTTAATTAAGCACTTAACACATATTTAGGCTAACAATTGGCTGCCTCACTTGCTGCTGACTCGAGCTTAGCATATTCTGTTGGCTCATTGGGTGATTTATATTCTGCAAAAAGAATTGACATAATTAAGAGACAATATTATGTTGATGAAATGAATTAGAAATAGAATAGACAAAGTAAGATAAAGAAAGTAAAATATTTAGATGACTTATAGAAATTCTGGAGGGACGATGGTAAGGTTATAACGCCCTGATTTTTTGTAATTTTATTTATGAAATTTTTTGGAGTTAATTTTCAATTTTGTGCTCCTAGAAATTTTAGAGGATTTTTGGCAAAAGGAATTAATTTTACCTAAATTTATGAGATTCAGTTTTCGTAGAAATTGTCTATTCACCTCATTATGTTTGCGCAATTTATTCCCTAGTTGGGTTTCTATTGAAAATAAAATATATTAATGAGTGGAGCACACGCTTTGGTGTAGTATTGAGCGATACTATGTACTTTTGGTCTGCATGTTGTGTTTTGACCAAGCTCACGTGAGAAAACAACGGGGTTTTGAGTAAAACCTGTTTTCTTACTTCCTCCACTTTGCCACAGCCACACATATTATTAAAAAAAAAGACCTATTCCTAATTTTCCTCCCCCACAAGCCTCGTGGACGGTTATTTTTTCTAATATATGGAATATTTGGTTGGCCAGGAACAAGCTAATTTTTGAATTAAAAAACGTTAATTGGGGGAAGATGATGAAGATTGTTCTATTGAGATCTTTACCCACCTGATTTTCCCTATGATTTGTCATCTGTCATTATTTGCCCAAATTGTGTTCAGTCTTGGCGTGGTCCTCGTTCTAAACTTACTTACGTTTAGGTTTGGTTCTTAAACCTTTGTTGGAACTAATGCCTCCTTGCTTCTTATAGGTTTTGATGTTGACAAACTATTCAGGAAGCAAAAAGAAATGAATTGAAATGAAGGCAAATCAATCTTCAAGCAAAAGAAACAAATCAAGAGCAGAGGATCAAAGTGAAAGAGCACACGATTTGAAGAGCCAAGAAAGAAGAGTTAGATTCATAAAATGTACAAGGTATAACACTCAACTCTTCTAGGACATTGGCTCAAAATTAAAACAACTTTGTTCATGCATCACATAATTCTTGCTCATGCATAAAAACATTTTCTGAGTCAATAACATCGATGTTGTGTTCTTGAAACATCGATGTTATGCCTTTAAACAATTTTCCAAAATTGGCAGTAGGCAAATAACATCGATGTT
>JAKUCV010000297.1:0-11816 GCA_028386065.3 Turnera subulata | reverse complement strand
CGTAAGCTTAACATAGATAGTGAAATCTTCAAGTGAGACTTGAAGGGCTGGATTAGCCACACTAGTAGAGTGTGTGTGAACCAGGATAAATCTCTTGTGTCCTTCATTCTTTTAATTCCGCATTCAATTCCTGCTTATTTCACTTTTATTCGATTATCGCTATTCACCCCCCCTCTAGCGAAGGGCTATTGTTCTAACAGTCAACAGACTCACCCCATTAGGCTGAAAACAGTAAAATAATGAAGATTTGGAGATTATAAAATAAAATTGCGTTTCAACAGTAAAATAAACAAAATTATATCGTAAATAGTGTGAAAATATCAGATGTGAGAAAGCCTAGATCAATCGGGGTTCACTACTCTATTCTTATATACCCTAATTATCCTCCAGATTTTGCTAACAGGATAACTCTGTTCCATGTCCGCAAACAGGGTGACACTGTTCGCTAAAAACCTACAACTTTCTATTCGTTTTCTTGATGGGTAACAACCTATGGTTAAACTATCGACTTTTGGAGGTATAATTTCGTCTCAGATGTCACTCTTACCACTGTCGTGGATCAAACCTATTCCTAAGAGCAATGAAGTTTTGTGTTGTTACTAGTTCCACAATAATCTATTACCTTTCAGTCTCTAGATTAAGGTTGATTTGTGATTTTCCAAAATTAAACTTCTCCTGTCGCTACTTGATTTAAATCCTAAAGCAAGAACTAAAGATGGCCAGTCTTAATCCTTGAATAAAGCACACACAAACCAATAAAGAACACAAATAAGAAAAGTTGCTTGAGGAATAATTAAACCATAAAAAAAGTTGAGTAGCTACATCCCTCTTGATCTAGAAAAGAGGATTAGTTCATAATAAAATAGCAAACAAGCATGGAGGATTTGTTCATGTTACAAACCGAAATAAAGAACAAATAAAACTTCCACAGGAGAGCTTCTTCCCTCCTTGTTGCTCCTGTCGACAGTGATAAAAACCAGCGAGTAAAAGAGTTCTTTTTGCTGCAGCTGATGTGTCTTTTTATTATTCTAAAACCCTAGCCATTAATTCCTACAATCTAGCTAAGGTAACTAAAAAGTAAGAATTAATTTATTTTAAGAGTTCTCTTTCTTTTTTGGTGTAGCAAAAAGTTCTTTTATTTCCTCAGAGATAGTAGCAAGTCGACGCCACTTCTATTAATTTGGCCAACAAGTAATCCGTTTGTCGCATGGATTATAATGCTCCAGAATCTGGTCCGCGGGTTTCAACGATGTGGCGCCGTTGAAAACTCATCGTCAATAAATCTTCACGAACTAGCTCCAAACTCTCCAAAATTCTTCAGAGTACTTCAATTCTTCCAAATTCAAGCCATTTGCAACAAAAGGTACCTGAAAGCACAAATTAATAAGTGGAAGCAAAACTAGTGGAAAACAAGCTAAAACTATAAATAATTTGCATGATTTTAACTAAATGCTTGGCCAAAAGGGGTATTTTATGCTCTAAATACATATATGATATGCACACATATCTGTGAACACCCAAATTTGACCGACGAAAATTCTATCAAATTAGATTTCACACATGTGTAGACTTAGGACTAATGAGATGATTTGGTCCAAGGTTCAAGCATGATAGGAATTCAATTTAATAGAATTAATATATTTTCAAAATCTAAACCTTTATGTATTTGAATTCTAGGATTAATGAAATGATTTAACTCTAGGATAAAATGTATAATAACGTTTTTGACATTAAGATACGAAGCAAATATTCCAACTTCACATCTTCGAAGCAAGTTTGACACACACAAGGGCTATTATATGAGCATGCCCCCTACTCCATTAGACCTTCTACCTACGCGTGCCATTTATATTATGGTTAACAAGCTGAACCAATTATTATAAAAATAAATATCTATGAGTTTTATTTTGATTATAATTATATTTATATTTATCTTTTCAACTTGCATGCGTGCATAGGAATTCTAATAGGATAAGTGGTTCCTTATAAGCTAGTACTCTAATTTTGTTATTGTCTCTAAGATATGAAACTTGATTTTGTTTTCCCAATAAAAATCCGGCTAAATACAAAAAAAAATTTAATTGAAAACCTGTAGTTAAAGTGGAATAATGGTTATAACTTTTAAAAACTATATTAAATCTAGCAATCAAATATGAATTTGGCAAGAATTCTTTCAGACGATGAACCCAGTAAGTTATTGATTTTATGATTTTATATATTATAAATAATTCTTTTGGACAATGGAAGCCCAATAGACTAAATATTTTTTTCGAGAAAACAAAGACAAAATATATACCAAATAATAACTATAAATAAATAAATAAATAAATATATATATATATATATATATATATATATACGTGTGTGTGTCTTAAAAAATTTGTTTGTGTCTAGGAAAGTAACTACTTTATGGGCCTTTTGTATCAGGCCAAATCTTTTTCTTAAATGCGGTGAATTTTGGAGAGTTGATCACAAAATTTAAACATTAATAATGTATTAATCCTAACATATAATTTTAGTCCTCAAATTATTAATGGCTTATAATTGATAAAATAGTTCCTATGCTATTGGTTTTTGGAGTAAATGAGTTTAATTTTTTGGTTTGATTACTAATTAAATAATTACTTAATTACATATATAAGAAAAACATACTTAATTATTAGATAGCTTTCTGCCTACATTAAAAAAAATTATGGATCCGTCCCTGCAAGCGCGACTATTGTAACGAGCGCCAGACATGGCAAGCCATTGTGGCAACCAGTCTTCCATCGATCCTAGGGAAATCCAACAAGTCCCCACAGCGACACAATCATTGCCATAACCCAATTGTCACTAGACTCTATCCAAACACGACAGAGGGGGCATAGTGCCTCAGTTGCCACCAACATACCATGAAGCCAATTATGAAGAATAAGCCAAAAGAAGACCTCTACTTTCAGGTGGGGTATATCCAGCCAAATAAGGGGAAGGTTATGGTCAGGCAAGGTACAAGCATGCAGCAACTTGTAACCAAATCGAACAGTGTAGGATCAAGCTGGCAATCCCAGCCGACTACTCTAGGTCAAAACAGAGCAAAGTAAGTATTGAATGGAGATGGTGGCACAAATCCATCTCCCAGTCATACAATTGCCGATGCCAAATTGCGTGAAAGCAATACGCACTCATGGAAGCATCTAGTCGATGAGTCGATGAAAATAATAAAGTACCTAACCGACATTCAACATAAAGAGTCGCCACCTAAATTTTATTGCAATCGAAACAGGACTCACTCTTGATAATGTTGATAATGAAGAATGATAAAACTAAGATGTAGGGAACTTAAGGAAATAGGCGTGCACGAATGAGAAGAGAGGTGAAGTTTATGAAAAGATGTAAGTGTAGAAATGAGAAGGAATGAACAGATATTTATAGTTAGAAATCGGAGGATAAAAACAAATAAGTGTGATTAATTTAAAAGGAAAAGATAAAAGGGATGTGCGTTGAAGGAACAAATAGAATTATGGAAGATAATTCGCCAAAGAAATGAATCTAAATAGGAATTGAGTATATGGATAAAATATTTAGGGAAATAAATTCGAGTACAGTAAAAATAATTATTTGACATTTGAAATTATTTATTAACTAAACGTGAAATTAATATTTTTTTATACTAAAAACGTGAAATTAATATGTCCAGACAGATGTCATGAATGCACCGGAGTGCACATAAACTAAGTATGTTTACAACGAAGTGGGATTCATGCTTGCATAGAACAAGGTTAGAAATCAAGAAGAATATATATGTAAGGAGTACATCATTTGAAGCTACCAGAAGGAAATCTGAAGGGAAACTAGCAAAATCACTTCATCATATATAATTGACAGTTCAATTTGACCAGCTGTATTGTTAACAACAGTACTCGTGGTATCACCGATATGTACGTGGCTAGTTCAGGTTAATTCACGTTGGATCGATATATGTATTCATATCTATCATTTATTAAAAAATTCAGTTATATAAAGCATTCCCATTGTTATTTTCAAACAAGCGAGATGAGAGTGACGACTCCGACGATTATTACCATTTCTGGCTTTTTTATAACAAATGATGGAACATTGATAGTTTCGAAAACGCATACATTGACCGATAATTATTTAATATGTATCAGTGTAGTCTTACATATTTATTTATCACATACATCATTACCAATCACACGGGACAGAAAATAAAAATGTCTTACTTATTTATCAATAATTATCATATTAAGATTGATGATTTAGTTGTGTAATTTTGTTCTTTCTAATGTTGCTCAAATTTGCACATCTTTAACAGTTAAACTTAATAGGTTTTACTATGTATTCTAGGTCAATTGAATGTATATTTGTCATATTATTATGTATTTTCATACATTATGTTATTTGAAACTTCACTATTATTATGTATTTTTATATTATTATGTTTTTTCATTGAAATAAATCCTCTTTTACAGTATCATGATAGCTTTTTGCTGGTTTAAAACTTTGCATCCTCTTTTTACCTTCAGTGCAGGTGCTGTATTACCTTCACCTGAACCATTCAAAGGGTGGCACACGCAGCAGACCCGATCATCATTCGGTTCTCCCAGTGATGCCTCATAGTGTTTTAGTATAGTTTGGGTGTTTTACTTTGCTGTTCACAGGCTTTATAGACTTTACTAATTCACTTTGAGAATATGTTATTAATACTCAATAAAGAATCTTGATTAGTATATAAAAAAATTATTTTTGTCATATAATTATGTATATTTATAAGAAAACGTTTTAACTAAAGAACAGAGAATTTTTTAGACAAGTTTGGAAAAACTAAAAAAAAAAAAATTCCTATAGTAAGCAGAACTCATTGTTTTGACAATTCGGTCAGAACTAGAGATCCAATTGAGATCAAAAAGATAAATCTAGCTAGATTTCTAGAGTTTTGAAGCTAATAATTTTAAGACCAGTATGCATGGAGATATGCTCAAGTGGAGTACATGCCACCATTGCAACCAACCTTATTTCTAAATCAGGGACATTGAGAAATTAGTGGGAAATTTCAGGCTACTTGACCCAACCTACATTGGTTACATGGTCTTTTGTTTCTCTAAATAGTTAGAGATATATTGGTCCAAATGGTAAGTAATTTAATTCTGCTTAAGCGAGGTTTGGGTTTGAGTCTTCATGTATGCAGAAAATTCTTATTGGGAAAGTCACCCACCATACCAAAGTGCTCGACGCGAATCTGATCCGAATTATGTTGGACAAAGTTCCGAACCGGATAAGAACACGAGTTATACTCAATTGTTACTGTAACCATTCTGTTTCTTTTCTCTTCTATGCTCCTCGTGGAATTTCTATGTACATATTGTAACTCCTCTGTATCATAATAAAGCTTAACTGTTTATATATATATATAAAAAAAGTTGTGCTTTCGTATCTGTGACCCATGCATTTCTCAGTAACTCGCGTACATTGTACCTGTACTGAATCTATCACAATCGTTAGTATCACAAAAAAAATGATCGGGAGGAAGAGGAAGGTTTTGCATTTAATTATACTCAACGACTATCGTGTGGATGTGGATACAAGCATTCCCATTGTTATGCGATGAGAGTCACGATTACGATGTTACTACAAGTTTTTGGCTTTTTTTCAAAACAAATTACGAAAAAAAACGGACATTAATATTCAAAAAGTGTTAACTCGACTTTGGATAACCTAATATCCGTAGTGAAAGAATATATATGTTGTACTACATATTCCTATCTATTTTTTGTCTTTTTTTATTGATCATATATATGGATGATATGTCGGATATGCAATTGGATGGGCGCTAAAGAACGAGTCTACGGGATAGTTTGCGTGAGGTTCCGGGCGTATTATGGAGCAATCTGGTTGGCAAGAAATAATCTAGTAATTCACTAACGTGGAACCAAATCATGTCCAATTGTTTGATGTCTCACTGGTCAGAGCTTTCTGGTGGATTAAATCACTGCAACCAGAGTTTCCTTACAGTGTAGGCTGCTCGTTTCTAGCTGCTGATGCACTTCATTCATGGAGGGGAGTTCTTAGAAAGTTTACTTAATTGTACCTGTCCTTTTCTTTTGTTCCTATGCCATCCCTGTTAGTGTAATATGCCCAAAAGCCAATCATGGATGATTATTTGTAGTCATGTCTACGCATTAAGGTTATTCCAATAAGTATCGTTCATGTATACTTGTGGACAAGAAGTTGTGGATGAAATTCCTGTGCCTGTAACACATGGACCGCGGAGGTCTGATAGGACTCGGTATGAGTCTGAGAGATATGGATTTCTTATGACTTATGCTGGAGACGTGATGCTCATAGATGAGGATCAGCCCACTTCCTATCAGCAGGCCATTACGGGTCCGGACTCTGAGAAGTGGCTAGAGGCCATGAATTCGGAAATGGAATCCATGTATCAAAACAAGGTATGGACCTTGGTTGATCCACCCGAAGGGGTAAAACCCATTGGGTGCAAATGGGTCTTTTAGAGAAAGACCGACATGGATGGTAATGTGATTACCTATAAAGGGCGATTGGTTGCGAAAGGTTTCAAGCAAGTTCATGGTATTGACTATGATGAAACTTTCTCACCGGTTGCCATGGTTAAATCCATCCGGATTCTATTGGCTATAGCTGCATACCATGGTCATATGAGATATGGCAAATGGATGTCAAAACCGCTTTCCTTAACAGAAANGATGAGTAAGATTCCTTATGCTTCGGCAATAGGATCTATCATGTATGCCATGTTATGCACTAGACCGGATGTCGCCTATACTTTCAGTGTCACAAGCAGATACCAAGTTGATCCCGGTGAGTGTCACTGGAAAGCGGTAAAGAACATCCTTAAGTACTTGAGAAGGACTAAGGATGCATTCCTGGTTTACGGAAGCGTGGATGAGCTTGTTGTAAAGGGTTACACAGATGCTAGCTTCCAAACCGATAGGGGTGATTTTAGATCGCAGTTAGGTTAGGTGTTTTGTCTTGGAAGTGGTAATGTGTGCTGGAAGAGTTCCAAGCAAGGTACTGTATGCTGGAAAAGTTCCAAGCAAGAGACAGTAGCCGACTCTACAACTGAGGCTGTGTATAGTTCCTTTTGGGAACAAAGTAGGAGATCTATTGTCTAATCTTCTCACGCAGTGGAAGCATGATGGTCATGCTAGATCCACATATATGAGATATATGGATGATTGGCTTTAGTGCAAGTGGGAGATTGATAGTGTAATATGCCCCAAAGCCAATCATGGATGATTATTTGTAGTCATGTATACGCATTAAGGTTATTCCAATAAGTATCGTTTATGAGATAAACGCTTGCACATACTTATAACCCTAGAATATTTCATATTCTTAAATTGTCCCTAGTCGATTATTATTATGGATGGGTTGTAATAGTAAATTAAGACTAGCGTATGTTGAGAATTGCATATGTGATATGAATTCTACATACGGGTACAAGTTGGAGAACTTGTGGACTAGACTGACCCACATAAGAACGCTACATGGAACGTTATATGTTTTGTCGATAGCGGTTCTTATAATGTATTGTCCTTAGACCTGTGATCATCAAGATTCCCAACATGTGAGTCATATGCTTTGATATTATTCCTGGTCATCCGTAACTGGATAGACGTAAGGGTAATCATTGGGTATATGATGAGTGTGTAGTGGGTTTTGTATGATCCAGAGGGGATTCATCCAACCCATATAACGGGTATATTATCGGATGGTTTCTTGATAGAGTTGAACTGTAAATGCACGACCGTGCTCGGATTATGATATGGTGATATCATTGGCATCCGTTTTACACAGTTAACTCGACTATCAAGAAACCGAGATTAAACATATACGAGATTGACATATTCCATGTCTCGGCTTAATCTTGATAATGGGACGAAGGGACGATGACATGTTCCGAGGCACGTGGAATCAGTATTGATCTTGTCGTTCGGGTGGCAATGATGTGTTGCTAGACGCCGCTCTTTGCTTATAATTGTAAAATGAGATTTTACAATTATTGCCGGACGTACAAGGCCTACAGGGTCACACACATACAGCCGTTGATTCGAGCAGGTGGTTGAACCGTGGTTGGACCATGGTTGAACCAAGGTGTGGTTGGACCGTGGTTGGACCAGGGTCGTTTTTGGGCTGGTTTGGTTCACTAAATGTCAGATTTTTTGAACCAAAACATGCTGAGTTGTGTTGATAATGCTTAGTGAGAAACATGATTATGTGGAGACATGATCATGTTGCTTAGTGGACCACCATGTTGGCCATTAACTCCACTAATGCATTATGCCTTTGGGGTTGAGTGATCAGATCACTATTGCTCATCTTCTTCCTCACACACACTTGTTCTTGAGAGAATTTTTAGAGCTTGAGAAGAGTTCTTGAATGGTCTGAAAATTGAGAGAAAAACACCATACACAAAAGCTCCCGGAAACCTGTTGCTAGCACACCAGTTCGGGAGAGCTCAGGTTGAAGTCATGAGACGTTCTTCAACCGGTTACAGCGGTTCGTGTGGATACCGTAGAGGGGCGAGGCTTTTGTCTGGCTCTAGCTGATTCGGTTCTACAGTTGGGTGAAAGATCTCAACCGTTACAGGTATGA
The DNA here is from genome assembly GCA_028386065.3 of Turnera subulata. Lineage (NCBI taxonomy): Eukaryota > Viridiplantae > Streptophyta > Magnoliopsida > Malpighiales > Passifloraceae > Turnera > Turnera subulata. Next base: position 3,185 of record JAKUCV010000297.1, on the reverse strand, counting down.
AAATTGTTATTCGGTTTAGTTCCCTTCACATAGATCCTCCATGTGTATCCGGTATTTCCGCTGCGCATACATGTTGTATTTTGTGTTTTTGATTGTCAATTGCATGAACCGGATACTTTCAATCCCCTAGATAGCTTCTTGTACATATGATATTCTCCTATTAATAACATCACTCGATTAGCTTCAAAAAAAAAAAAGGTTCCGGGCGTATTAAACCCTATGATCGCAAACGGAGTGTAATGGACAGTAGCAGGATGGTGTAAGGAAAGTATATATGCGTATCTCCTTTTTTTTTTTTTAATGAAACGATTAAAACACACTCCCTTACCGTATGGTTTCACAATTCACAGGCACATGAAGCAAAGTATATATGCGTATGACACATAAAGGAAGAATTAAAGGACAGATCATATTGAGGAATGAACATTATGAAGCCCAAAAAGAATAGAGATATACGTGTTGTACTACGTTGTCACATCTACTATTTACTAAAAAATCCGATTATATAAAGCATTCCCACTGTTATTTCCAAAATAGCGATATCATGAGAGTGACGACTCCGACGACTATTACAATTTTGTGCCTTTTTTTTATGGTAACAAATGATGGAAAAAAAACGCACAATAATATAGTTGTCATCCTGTGACACTCTTTGTCGGAATCAACTCATCATCATGATTCTTGTTCATTGTTATTCCTCCTTAGGTACCACATGAACTTACCATTCTCTATCTGAAATTGAAAAAATAATAGCTGCAATGAATGGTACTGGTAGATATGATAAAAAAAAATATGCTAGCATAGAATAATAATAAATAAATATGCAAGGCTGGATATGTTGATTCATGTTGTCTTCATAAGAATACATACTGACTAATTGTTAAGGATTAATGAGATTAGGATTGTTGTACTGTGTATATCAACAAGTGGCGATAAGCTTATCACCTAGGATAATTATTATCTCATGTATCTAGCTGTAGATTGGATCCTATCATCTTGGAGTCCATGATAGATTGTATAACTATCACTACTACTATAATACAATACTCTGAGTACCGAGTTTGTGTGTGCTCAGATTTACTAACTTGTATTTGTTTCTACATGGTAGCGGAGCCCTAAAAAGCTTCAATGGCTGCTGATCCCAAAAACATTGAAACCACTTCTCAGCTCTCCTCCTCCTCCTCAAAATCGAAAGGAGGTGCCTCCAACCATGTTACTGTTTTTGATGCTGCAACGCATCCATTGTCTCAATCTCATCATCATATTTCGATCAAACTCTCTGAAACAAATTACGTTTTCTGGAGGGCTCAGATGGAGCAATTTCTTGTTGGCCAGGGTGTTATGGGGTACATTGATGGTTCGTTCCCTTGCCCCGATCCTTTCCTGCCTATTGGAGAAGATGGTGTGCTGCGCCCTAATGCTGATTACCAAAAATGGGTGCAGCAGGATAGTTTAATTCTCAGTGCGATTCTCTCATCTATTACTCTGGATGTATTCTCTGTGGTGGTGAATAAAAAGACGGCAAGAGCAGCATGGGAAGCCCTTGAGGAGTCGCTTGCATCCACCAACAACACTAGGGTGATGGCGATTCATATGGCCTTGCAACGCATTGAACAACGTCCTGAAGAGCCAGTTCTGCGTTTCTTGCAGCGTGCTAAGCGTTTGGCTGATGAGATGACGGCATCTGGTAAGCCATTATCTGTCAATGATTTCAATATTTATGTGTTTCGAGGATTGAAACCAGAGTTCAAACCACTTGTGTCATCTCTTCAAACACGCCCCGAGCCAGTCACTTTTTCTGAACTCCAGAGTTTCTTAATGAATCATGAGTTTATTTATGATGACCCTTTGAAAGCACTTCATCTTGATGCTCCTGTGCAAGTCTCTCCGTCCTCGGCAGTGGTACCTCCGCCTTCTGCAAATGTTATGCAGCGCACTCCTTATCGTGATGGTCAGTCTCGAGGCCGAGGTGGACGTGGTGGTTTTCGGGGTCGTGGTGGCCGTGGTGGTCGGGGCGGACGAGGACGAGGAGATTATCGTTCTAATTGGTCTGACCAGCCACGGTATCACTCCACCTTTTGTGGACGCAATGGTCACACAGTTGCTTACTGTTTTCAACGCAATGCACCATCACCACCGAATGCCAATTTAACACAACAGGTTCCCTCATCGCCATCTGCTTATCTTCCATCCACCTGGTATCCTGACACAGGTGCGAGCAATCATGTCACTTCTGATTTGGGACAGTTCCAACACTATGACGAGTATAATGGTAATGACTCCCTCCAAGTTGGTAATGGTGCCTCTCTTCCCATAACAGGTATTGGTTCTCAGACTTTAAAAACAAATTCAAAACTGCTTCAGCTTCGAAATATATTGCATGTCCCATCTATCACAAAGTCTCTAATGTCAGTCCATCAATTCACTAAGGATAACAATGTTTATTTCGAATTCTATCCTGACTATTTTTCTATTAAGGATCAGGGTACCCGGAGAACCATTCTCACCGGGCCGAGCATTGATGGCCTATATCAGCTTTCCCCAACTGTTATTCAGCCTCAGTTGGAGGCTTATCTTGCTGTGCGAGTTGAACCTCTAGTCTGGCATCGGAGGTTGGGTCATCCTCATCACCGGATTCAGCAACAAATAATCAACCGCAGTTGTCTTCCTGTCCAGAGTTCTAGTCCTAGCGAGTCTATGTTATGTCCTCATTGTCCATTAGGTAAAGAGTCCCGAAAGTGTCTCCCTTCTTCCAATAATCGAGCTACTGCTCCTTTAGAGTTGATCTTTAGTGATGTTTGGGGACCATCCCCACAGTCGAGTTGTGATGGACATCTCTATTATTTAATTTTCATTGATGATTTCAGTAAGTTTGTTTGGTATTATCCTTTAAAGGCTAAATCGGATGTTTTCATTATATTTCCAGTTTTCCAAAGACATGTTGAACGATTGTTTGACACTAAAATTAAGTCAGTACAAACAGATTGGGGGGGGGGAGAATTTCGCAAATTGAGTAAATTCTTTAACACTCAAGGCATCAATCATAGACTCATGTGTCCCCATACACATGAACAACAAGGCACAGTTGAACGAAAGCATCGACATATAGTTGAGACAGGACTTAGTTTAATGGCTACAGCCTCCATTCCACGCAAATTTTGGCATTTTGCATTTGAAACAGCTAC
>JAKUCV010000296.1:2926-26932 GCA_028386065.3 Turnera subulata | reverse complement strand
CCAAGCTGGATGAGGTTTTTTGTGGTGGCAAGAAATTCCGTTTTGATTGATAGTATGTAACTGGGCACAAACATGTGCAGAAGCAAATGCACCAAAGAAGGTGAAGAAAACCAGCTGGACTTGTACAGTGCATGACTGGAAGGCCATGTCTACTGAGAGGCAATTTGATGCCGTGTAATGACCATTTGGTAGACATATACTTTTTCAGCGAGATTAATCAGGTCCTCAGTAGTTTTGCTAGGAAGTTTAGGGAGTCTGGTTTGGGATCTTTACCCCCTCCCACCTCTTTTTGCAGTATCATAGAAGAGGAGCTTCCCTAAGTTTAATGAAAGGTACTTTAATGATCGTTCAAAAAAAAAATCAGGTCCTCAGCTTAAAAGAAAAAGAAACCTAGACGCTGTTATTTCTTTTCAGCATTGCCTTTGATGGCTTCTTGGATCGTCATTTTAGCATGAATGAGAAAAAGCTGTCGAGCTTCCTGCCAGCACGCAGCATTAGCCTATGTTTGTATGACATAATTTAGCAATTAAGGAAAAATGGGCTCACTTTCTTTTGTTAATAGGGAGGCTAGTGGGATCACTCATTAGCTCCATTAGCTAATAGCTTTGTGCTGGGCGTATTAATTTGACTCATCCCCAAGCATAATAGTACCCACAAAATAATAGTACTGACCGGGCTTCGATTCCGCGGATGCGCAATTTTTTTACAAGAAAACACCACAATTTTTTTTCCTTAATTGCTGGAAAACACCGCTAAAATGGAACTAATGAGTGAGCCCATTAGCCTCCTGCCTCCCTATTAAAAGAAAGTGACCAAAGATTATGTGCACGCAGCATCCCTTTGATATCAAAAGCAACAGGAGCGAGTTCACCCCACTGAAAATCCTCAACGAGCCATTGCACCACCGCGTGTGCACCCGATTCCACAATCAGTCTTTTCACAACCCAGCTCATAAAGCAAAATTTAGAACATGCCAAATAGCCATAAAGATTTAGTGAAGTATTAAGGCAGGGAAGAGAGCTAAGACAGTAACCAGTGATCCAATAGCGGTTTTCATCCCTGCAAACTCCACCAAAAACTGATCTTCCTCCAATAACATCTTTACTCCACGCACATTCAGCTTCGTGTACCCTCTTTGTGGCGGGTTCCATTTACCAATGGGGTAGGGGAGTACTGTATGGTGGTCTGTTCTAAGGCTGACGCCGAAAAATAGGCATCGGAAATTTGGAGCAGCAAGGAGCAGGAGTGAAAGAAGTTTAAGCATTGTTCAAACTAAATAACAATTTAGATGTTCTGATAATCAACAATGCCTGCTTGTTTGGTAGGATCTATATTATATATTAACTTGGAGACCTGATTCTGGTGTAGATAATTCGCAATTTTAGTGCTGCCACGTGGCATCACCAATTTCAGGTCTCTAATTTAAGGCTAGGGCTTGGTGTAATAGATTATTCAATGAATTTGATAACAAAACTTTTAGCATTCTAAATTCAATCTTTTTTTTTCCCCCCGAAATAGAAGTGTATTTATTGATAAGTTAAGAAGACATTATTACATAATATTGTGGCTAAACCTGGTGGGGGAATAGTGACCCAACCATTACAATTTGGAATCTTTAAAGACTCTTTGGCCGAAAATTAAATTCAATCTTAATTTAATGGGTTTGTAAATGATAAAAAGTGTCTCTTCATATCCTATATCTTATGACTTTAAAGGATTAAGATAAAAAATAATTTATTTATTATTTAGTGAATTTAATAAAAAAACTTTTAGCATTCTATATTTAATTCTAAATCAATTGTTTGTGTGTGAATCGCTGAAGAGAACAAAAGGGCAATGAGAAGGCATAATTGAGCTTAAAAAAAAATTAAATGCAAAAAATTAAGAGTCACATGCATCCATAGATCAAATTAATGTTACAATCAATTTTTGTGCTATAAAAAGAGGAAAACCACATACTATTGCGATCATATTACTAAGGTAATCTCTTTTTTTTTCCACAACTAAAAAAAATAATGCTTCATATTTTAGAGGATTGGTTTACTTATGCATAGTTAAACTTCTGAATTTTCAGGGCAAAATAAAAAAAAATTGTGCTTCATTCACAAGCAAGAAATAAAACCCAAGGCAAACAACATAACCATCAAGGGGGATAGAAAGTAAGCTTTCAAATCCTTTCAATATAGTTGTTCTGTTCCTATTTTAGTATTCGTATTTTAGAGCAGGAAATACTTTTTCAATTGCTTTTATCTCCTTCGATAAAATTAACTAAATATCCGTGTGCAACACTGTATAAATCAATCAGCACACAAACACGTGTGTAACACGTAGAGTGGCCTAGTTGTACCTCATGTAAAAGACCTTTTAATAATGTTGTACATGTAACATTAATTAGAAAAGAAGTATACACATCATTGCTAAAATTGTAACGACCTAGGTAAAATTTATATGATTTTACCGAGTCGTTTAAACTCTTACAATGGTAAATATATTTTATCGTTGTAATCGAGAATTCTACCGCACCAGGTTTTCCGAGTTTTACCGGGAGTAACCGAGCTTCATTTCGATTGCCAAGGATATACGACGTTTGGAGTATCTTCGAGCCTCGGAATTAACTTTCGAGAATTCTACACGGCTAACCGAGCCTCGGTTTTCAATTCCGAGACTTGGACGACGCTCAGGAGAATTAATCGGATTTTCCGAGCCCAAGTTGTATTTTCGGGACCGGGACAAATTTCGAAAAGACGTTTATGCCCTTGGGATATTTTGGAACTCAAAGGAACTGGAAGGGTAAATCAGTCTTTTGTAGGATCATATTTTTCCAACAATAATTGATAGATATTTTATTTTATTTATTATTTCTTTTTCTTTTTCCTTTTTGCCTTCCACTTTCTCTTGTCTCCCGATTTTTCTTCCTTCAGCCGGCTCCCACTCCCCATTATCTTCCATCTTTCTTTTTTTTCCTTATCTTTTTCTTCCTTTCCAGCCTCAATCTTGTCTGCCTCTGTCCCCTCCTTTCCTTTTCTTTTTATGCACCAGCAACATGTGTAAGTTAAGAAAATAAAAAAAAAAAGAGAGAAAGAAACCATAAACAAGCCAGAACGCAGCAACCATACTTCACCTTCAGCCTTCCTTAGCTCACGCCGCCGACACCATCCATCGCCACCATCTCTTCCTTCCCGGTCACCGACGCCACCACAACCCCATGCAACCGCCAATGCCTCCTCCTCATCCTTCCCCGACAGCCACCAAACCGAGCCCAAACCACCACACACCATCACCTTCGTCATCGCCCGCGCCAACCGCCATCACCCGCGACCTGCACCTGACACTACCGCCGACCCACCTGCTGCCACCTTCCTCCTCACCGTGCCATTCTCGCCATGACCTCACCACCTGCACCGCCATCTCCCCTTTTCACGCCTCCCGTCAACCACAACCGCGACGACGCTCCTGTCGCGCCTCCTCGACACGCCGACCCGCCTCCACCGATCCTACACCGGCAAGTGCGACCACCGCCCGCCGCCACACCACCACAACTGCCGCCCCCTCTTTCCTTTTCCTCCTCCTCCCACACAGTCGCGCCGCCACTGACTTCTCCCTTGCTCGCCGTCGCTTCGACCAAGACAACCCGCAACCATCTTCTCCTCCTCCTCGCAGCAGCACCGAGTCGGCCTCCCTCTTCTTGCCGTCGCCGTCGACCACACACCAAGGTGAGTTGAAGAAGAAGACATGTGATGGGTGGATTAGGTTTAGTGGTTGGATGGGCTAGGTTTGTAGTTAGTTGGGCTAGGCTTTGTAGGTTGGGCTGGGTGGTGTAATAGCTTGGGCATGGTTTGTTGGGCTAAGAGTCAGCTGGGTCGGGTTGCAGTTCGGGTCAGTGCCTGGGCCTGGTTTGGCTTGGGCTCTGTACTTGGGCTTTGTACTGCTTGGGTTTAATAAACTTAGACCAATACGGAAATAACAGTATTAATACGGTAGAATTTATTTTATATGGGTATAAATATACATATATATATTCTGGAAGTATAAACAAATAATAATTAGTAACAATAATTTGGAGAAAGTAAATATTATCAAGGAAATAAATTAGATAAAAATAATGATGATAAATTTGAATTTAGTTTATTTACGGTTGTTATCTTTATAAATATATGAATAAGTATATACATACATACGGTCGTATGTGATTTACTAAGCGTACGTATATTTTATAATAATTACCTCCTTAAGCATATATATATACATGTAATTAAGTAGTTAATAATTTAAATTACGGATTAAAAATAATATTATTCTATTTGGATTTAACTACATATTTATAAGTCTTTTACATAAACCGTACAAAATCTATTTTATGGCTATGCCAGGATTGTTAATTTACCGGAAGTAATTTACTAACGTAACAATGGTACTATTATTTTTACACTATCGGTTATATGCATACATATATTTATTGTATTATATTAAATGACTAAAATGGCATTGACTATAAAAATATATGGTTATACATAATGAGCATGTAGACCACGAGCGACTAAAGGGCTGGGATATCGGCTTGGACGCTCGGTTTCGGTCCTAATATAAAAATTACGTATAATTTGTAAATCGGTTGAAAACATATAACGAGCTAATCTTTAATTAATTGGGAATGCTAAATTCAAAGTAAAGAAAATTACTGAAATAATAAAATAAATACGATATAAGACAAGCCGTATAATAATTACTAAAACCAACATCATGCATGATCATTCTTGTTGTGCATTGTAAGTGATTTCTGTTGTTCTAAATATAGGGATATCGAGGCTTAACCAGATATCGGCTTCTATCGGCTTCTAAGGAGTATCAGGTGAGGATATAAACTTATAAACTTCGGTATGCTGCCCGTGGTACCCCGAATGTTGATTGATCATTTTTCTTATATGTTATCTTGTTGTGCCTGTCATGTTATTGTTGGCTGCTATTGTGACTATTGTTATGTGTTTGATGACTACTGTGATTGACTATTGAACTTTGTGAGGTTGATGTGAGTATTGTGATGACTATACGAGATACGAGATATTGAGTTGATAGTGATAGTGACCCGGTATTCTGACATTGTGACTGGATTCCCAGAGGAGCTGTGAGGCTGAGAGCCTGCTCGGGAATGTGAATATGATGAGTTACTGTTGGACAGTGGAATAAGAAATAATAATAAACGGTGGTAATAACATCTAGACATCTAGGATGTCACGTGACAGGTATTGGTATGGCCAGATGGTAGTCGCCCTGTGATTTGTGATATGATAGGGAGGACTGCATGGACTCCCGGCTGAGGACTGCGGGACTCAGTTGATTTGCTATAGGAAGGACTGCGGGACTTCCTCCGAGGACTGCGGGACTCGGTTATTGTGATACTTTGTGATTTGTGATATTTATGGATTAACGGGGAGTACCCTGGGGTTAGCTAACCTGGCTACCAGGCACGGCCATTACTTATTACGTGACAGGGCCCTAATAATTAAATTGGTAAGTCTATCGTCAAGTGTCGGTGAGTTTATGAGATTAGCTTTACCATGAGAAGTCTGACGTATAGTTAGTTCAGGTAAGTTGATACCGATATTATGTTTGTGCTTGCTGTACTTGTATTGTGTTCTGTGTTGGCTTGGGTGTATTTGCGGTTGTATGTATACTGTGGTTTATTTGTTTATCGGTGAGACAGTGGTTGGTCTCACCCCTCACATAGTTCCTGCAGGTTAGGTTTGCATACCGGCGGCTGTGGCGTCACCTCGGACAAGACTCGGATCCAATAGCATGCATTGTGTCTTGCATATAAGATGTTACTGAATATCTAGAAATGCTTCCGCTGTGCAATTGTTAATGTCCCCATAAGGTGACGAGTTTGTGATTTTGACTATCTATTTATCTTTTTATTAATATGTGCTGCTGCTTTTATGATATGTTGGCCACGTGGTGGATCTGTTTGCTGTATTTACTGTTAGTTGGGTGAATTTAGGTTAGGGTGTTTCAAAAATGGTCAAAATTAAATTATCAGAATCTCAAATTATACTGATGACTTCTCAATTGCTAGCAATAAAGTCAAAAAGTGACATCTAAAATTATAAGAGACCATTCCTATAATGCCAATGCACTAATATCGAATGCAGTTGGATCACTCAAACCAATTGGATGTAAATCAAAAACTGCAATTTGATACAAAAGAAAATTAAAATACACTTTTTTTTGAAAACTATTGGATTATTGGAATATCTTAGATTTATATTTGAAAAAGGAAAAAAAGGATTTAGTGTGTTAAAAATATTTACACCTAAAAAAATCATTTTATATAGTAGTCACATCTTTAATAAAAACATACATATTATTAAATATTAAAACTAATGATTGATGTCAAAGTACTCATCCATTGTATAAACTTGTGTGTAACATGGGTACCACGGACTAGTAATGGCATTACCCCTCTGCTCCTCTGTTGGAAAATTATAGTGCAATCGCCTCAAGGTTATTGTCACGCCCCGTCTTAACGTGACTGGCCAGGTGCCTTGTGCATCACTAAGCATGCTACAGGGCACCCAAAGGCCTACACCAAACATTGGGCAGAAGCTAGCCCGACGGGCATCTAACCCAAACGCGCAGCAAACATCAACGTGAGCATCACATATTAAAGTACGAAATTAAGCACACGACAACCACACTTTATTATACATCAGGTCTGTACATTAAGTGGGGAGCTAAGTGAGTTGTTTCAGCCAATTATTCTCATATGCACAAGCAGTTTTGGCCAAGTACCCATCGACTAACAAAGTACGCCTCTCGGCCTTCCCTCACCAAGCTAGTCAGCTTCTTGCCCTGAAACAAAGGGGAGGAAAGAGGAANCAATAACACCCAACAGCTAAACATCAATGCACCGTGATCAGCCCACGGGTGAGCTATCGTGATGATACACTAGGCCTACCTGCATGGTCTGGTAGCCCTACCAACAATGTTACTCCTTAGCCCACAGCCAAAGGAAGTGCTCGTGACTTGCTACCAAACCAGACACGGCGCCTAGCACAACACCACCATCATCTCATATAACCAGGCAGCCCAGGGGCACTGCGAGGTTCATCATCAATACCATCTTATGCATGTGCCATGATGCAAATGTTATGCATGAAATGCACAGCCCGAATATCGGACTCGTCAACAAGCCAAGGCATATCATCTTTCATCAATTTTCACCATTGGTGCCATCAATAAGCGTATTGGAGCTATTAATCAGCAAGCAAGCATCATCAACCATCACATATGTGACAACCAAACTTACCCAGACTTAGACCTCACTAGGCCCTTCCCCTTCCTTTGGTGCTCCTGGGTTTCTAGCACCTGCCACAAATAACCAAGCATCAATAGAAAGCACAACAACACAAAGCATCAAATAGGGACTCATATAAGTTAGCCTACATACCAACTGGCCAAGCTAGACCAATCGGTTAGCACAACTGCTTGCATTGGCGCATCAACCCTAGTCATCAGCCCTAACCAGGTGCATTAGCACAAGTATTTGGGCGCTTGTTAGACCTACACCCCAACAGGTTGCCCTATCCAAGCCTACTAGGCACTGGAAAGTGAAATTAGCCCCTTATAAGGACAACTGGGCGCACCTAGCGCACCAATTGGCCTCCAGCGGCACCAATTGTGCATCAATTCAACCAAACAACACCCAGACCTCAACAAAAGCCTTCCCACATAGCAATCACCCAATAACAAAGCCTCAAAACTCCCACCAAACCAAGCTTACTCACTGTCTAAGCCAACAACACACCAGACAAGCCTATTGGCACCAAATCAAGCATGAATCTTAACCCAGCTACTTACCCCCACCTTCTTTTGTGTGAGAGTGTCTTGGGAAATCTTGAGAAAGGCTGAGTCCTTCTCTCCTGAGCTCTCTTCACGTTTTGGCAGAAATGAGGGAGTGAGGGGCTGGCTTGGGCAGATTAGGCTAAGGCAAGCAGGTGACTAAGCAGCCACTTGCTGTCTCTGCTCCCAAAATCTGCCACCAAGCCTTAGAACCTCTCCACCTCATGCTTATTTTTTAACCAATAGAGCCAAGCCAGCTCGCCCCAACTCAGCCCACACTTAGTCCTCAATTAGTTTTCCAATCACTGATCACACATACTAATCCACGATTAGGACTAATCACCCGCTAATTAATCTATCCGAGTCAAATGCTAGTCAACCGAATCCAACAGCTACCCCACTCAATCAATTGCTGGCCAATTGCACCAGCTCCTATCCCAGCACCATTCCTCATCAAGTAAACACATAGTGCATCAATTACATGGGTTGTCACATCATCTCCCCCTTATTTAAAATTTGTCCTCGAATTTACCTGAAAATAAATGTGGATACTTGTTCAGCATTTCTTTTTCAGACTCCCAAGTAACCTCCTGTCCAGAGGCATCTTCCCATAAAACTTTCACAAAGGCAATTTCTTTGTTACGAAGTTTGCGCACCTCCCTATCTATTATTTCTACTAGCTGCGCCCTGTAAGTGAGTTCCTCTCCTAATTGAATCTCTTGCGGTGCTAAAACATGTGAGGGATCTGGAAAATATTTCCTTAACAATGATACATGAAACACCAGGTGAATATGCGACAAATTCGGGGGCAATGCAAGATGGTACGCCACTGGTCCGACTTTTTTAAGTATTTCAAATGGACCCAGATAGCGTGGGCTTAGTTTACCTTTCCTTTCAAACCGTAGTACCCCTTTTGTGGGCGACACCTTAAGAAATACCATGTCCCCAACTGAGAATTCCCATTCTCATCTCCTATTATCTGCATAGGACTTCTGCCTACTTTGGGCAGCGGCAAGGTTCTCTCGTGCCACCCTTACTTTCTTGGCCGTTTCCTCAACAATTTCAGGCCCTAATAATTTCCTGACCCCCACTTCATTCCAACATATTGGAGTTCTACACCTGCGGCCATACAGTAGTTCATATGGGGCCATACCAATGCTTGATTGGTAACTATTGTTGTAGGCAAATTCAATCAACGACAAATATTTATTCCAACCATCTCCGTAACTTAGCACACAAGCTCGCAGCATGTCTTCTAGAATTTGTATCACCCGTTCGCTTTGCCCATCTGTTTGAGGGTGGAATGCAGTACTCAAATCAAGCTGAGTCCTCATAGCATGTTGGAAGCTTCGCCAAAATCTTGATGTAAATTGAGGGCCTCGATCAGATACTATCGAAACGGGTACACCGTGTAGCCTCACAATTCCATCAACATATACTTGTGCTAGCTTTGCAAAATTATAGGTAGTCTTTACTGGAAGAAAATGAGCAGACTTGGTCAATCGATCAACAATCACCCATATAGAATCAAACCCACTTGCAGTCCACGGTAATCCGCTAACAAAATCCATGGTGATTCTTTCCAACTTCCATTCTGGAATTGATAAGGGCTGAAGCAATCCCGGTGGGTTTTGATGTTCTCCTTTTACTTGCTGACATATCAAGCATTTAGAGACATAATCGGCCATGTTCCTCTTTATGTTATTCCACCAGTAATGTGTTTTTAAATCATGGTACATTTTGGTGGATCCTGGATGTAAGGTGTATCGGGTTTGGTGTGCTTCTTTTAGAAGTTTGCTACGGAGATCCCCGACATCAGGAATGTACACCCTTGTACCGAACCTTAGTATGCCATCATCAGTAATCACAAACCCAGCTTGTTCCCCTTGTTTCACTTTTTCTTTCCACGATTTAGTTTCAGCATCATCGTCTTGAGCCCTTGCAATTTCGTCATTCAAAGTTGGACGCACCTGGTAGTGAGCTAACAATGCCCCTGATGCGGCAACGGCACAATGCAAGCCCTGATCCAGTAAATTATGTCAAGCCTTAACTGCAGGTTTTCTGACCACACTAAGATGTGCCAAGCTACCAATAGATTTCCGACTAAGGGCATCAGCCACAACATTGGCTTTTCCTGGATGGTATTTAATGGTACAATCATAATCCTTAAGTAACTCAACCCATCTACGCTGCCTCAAATTCAAATCCCGCTGTTCCATTATGTATTTCAGGCTTTTATGATCCGTGTAAATTTCACAAGGCTCCCCGTACAGATAATGTCTCCAAATTTTCAATGCAAAGACTACTGCTGCCATCTCAAGGTCATGCACTGGGTAATTCTCTTCATTCTTTTTGAGTTTCCGAGAGGCATAGGCAATCACTTTGCCATCCTGCATCAAGACACAGCCCAAACCAACTCTCGATGCGTCACAGTACACAATATACACACCATCTTCTTTGGGTAAAGCAAGTATTGGTGCTGAGGTTAACCTACCTCACAAGCGTCAGATTAAATAAATGGTTTCTTCTTTTGAGTCAGTCTGCACAATGGTGCAGCAATAGAGGAGAAGCCTTCAACAAACCGACGGTAATATCCCGCCAGCCCAAGGAAACTTCGTACCTCCGTCACATTGGTCGGCCTCGGCCACTTAACAATTGCCTCCACTTTCTGCGGGTCTACCTCAATACCCTCAGCTGATATGACATGACCCAAGAATGAAACTTTTTCCAACCAGGACTCACATTTTGAAAACTTAGCATATAGCTTTTCTTTTCGTAGGATTTGTAACACAATTCTTAAATGCTCTGCATGCTCCTCCTTAGTCTTTGAATAAATCAGCACATCATCAATGAACATAATCACAAATTTGTCAAGGTACTGCTTGAACACTCGGTTTATTAAGTCCATAAAAGCTGTAGGTGCATTAGTAAGTCCGAACGACATTACTAAAAATTCATAGTGCCCATACCTTGTCCTAAAGGCTGTTGTCCTCACATCCTCTTCCTTAATTCTTAACTGATGGTAACCTGATCTCAAGTCAATCTTCGAGAAGTGTCTTGCCCCTTGCAACTGATCAAACAAATCATCAATACGAGGCAAAGGGTACTTGTTTCGTATTGTTAGCTTATTTATTTTCCGATAATCCACACACATTCTCATTGAGCCATCTTTCTTCTTGACAAACAAAACCGGAGCTTCCCACGGGGATACACTAGGTCTGATAAATCCCTTGTCCAACAAGTCCTGCAACTGAGTTTTCAATTCCCATAATTCTGTAGGAGCCACTCGATAAGGTGTAATTGATACGGGTTCTGCCCCCGACTCAAGCTCAATGCCAAACTCAATTTCTCGTTCCGGTGGTAACCCCGGCAAGTCGTCAGGAAAAACATCAAAAAATTCTTTAACAACTGGTACTTGATCAATGGAAATTTTCGACTCACCCACACTTTGCACCGACGCCAAATATAAGCAATTTGTATGTCGTGCCACCCGAGTTGCCTTCACTGCAGAAATTGTTCGGGGTTGTGAAGAGACAAACTTTCCTTGGAAAATGAATTCTGCCTCCCCTGAGGGCTGAAACTTCACCAACTTATTTGCACAATCTACCCGTGCATCATGACGAGAAAGCCAATCCATACCCAAGATTACATCAAAATCGGCCATAGGTAACAACAACAAGTCAGCTGGTAAATGGTGTTCTAACACACGAATATCAAACTCCCAATATACTTTGTCTACAAAGACCCGCTCATCAAGTGGGGTATACACAGCCAATGGGCTACCCAAGTCACTAGGTGCATCCTCAAAGTACTTCGCAAAATGAATGTTTACAAAGGAGTGGGTACACCCCGTATCAATTAAACATAGTGCAGGACATAATTTAACTTTTAAGATACCTGTCACAACTGTGTTGGAGGCTCCAGCATCCTCCTGGGTCAAGCAAAATACTCGCGCCTGACCCTGCCCCGGTTGATAGTTGCTGCCCCTACCAAAGACTCCACGGCCAGTACCTCCTCTGCCACGGACAGAGGATTGACTATCAGCCCGTGGTGGCCTAGGTGGTGGAGAAGCCACACTGGACGCCATTAATGGTTGTCCAACAGAACACTCCCGAGCTCTATGCCCTGGGTGCCCACACGAATAACATATGTTCTGCCCTACTGGACATTCCCGCGACATATGACCAAACTGGCCGCACATAAAACATACGGAGTTGGGCTTCACCTGCGCACTTTGTGCACCCCTGTTCTGGCTGAATATAGGTCTCGTCGAGCTCCCACCAAAGCTTGAGGCACCGTAACTAGAATTGCCTCTGAATCGGGCCCTAGGTATATTAACCCACAACCTTGTTTTCCCACGTCCTCGGAATTGGCCACCACCAGCAGAAAAACTTGGTTGGCCTTGAGTGTTGTCATGCCTTGTTCTCTTGGCACTTGCCTTAGCTCTTTCAGCTTGGGTCTTCATCTCAATTGCCCGAGCTTTGTCTACTGCTTCAGCATAAGAGCTAAATGGTATAGCCGCTAATGAGTTATAAATATAACCCTTCAGTCCTCCAATGATTCTTTTGATCTTCCTCCGCTGATCTGGAATCAAATGCAAGGCATACTTAGACAGGTTTGTGAACTTGGACTCATACTCTCCCACTGTCATGTCCCTTTACCTTAGGAGTTCAAATTCCGTAGCTTTTTGATCCCTAACACTCTCAGGCAGGAATCGTTTAAGAAATGCAGCACGGAACTCAGTCCAGGTCCACGGGACAGCATCAGTCATCCTCTCCCTCATTTTGGCATCATACCAATTGTTAGCTTCATCCCCCTTTAATCGAAAAGCAGCAAGATCAACTGCTCGATGATCAGTGCATTCCATCACTCGGCAACATTTCCACACATCATCGAGAAATCACTGTGGATCTTCATTTTCAGCCCCGGAAAATGTTGGTGGGTCAAGTTTCACAAATGTCACCAAAGTTGATTCCCCGCTGTGATCTCGGAGTACCGGGTCCTCTCTACTTTTTCGATTAGCAGTAATCGCCTCTACGATAGTCTCAACTGCCCTGTTAACACCATGCAAACCAGCCTTCAGCACCTCCAAAGGCATCTCTTGGGAGGCATCTGAATACTTTGCTTCACTGGGCAACTCATCACCAGCATCCCCTGGAACATAAGTCTCATCGGCCTCATCCTCCGCATCATGTACGGATTGTTCATCTTGAGCAGCAACACCCGTAAATACCTCCTTTCCCATCCTTCGCTTTGATGGCTTACCTGCACCCAAGTACAAAGAAACCAACACACATAATTAGCTCTCACCATCCCACGATTACTAGTGATGGGTAGTAGCCGTTAGCAGCCTTTTAACCTAAGCCCCTTCGTATTGCATATAACCATGCTCCGCTACCACAACTGTCACGCCCCGTCTTAACGTGACCAACCAGGTGCCTTGTGCATCACTAAGCATGCCACAGGGCACCTAAAGGCCTACATCAAACATTGGGCAGAAGCTAGCCCGACGGGCATCTAACCCAAACGCGCAGCAAACATCAACGTGAGCATCACATATTAAAGTACGAAATTAAGCACACAACAACCACACTTTATTATACATCAGGTCTTTACATTAAGTGGGGCGCTAAGTGAGTTGTTTCAGCCAATTATTCTCATATGTACAAGCAGTTTTGGCCAAGTACCCATCGACTAACAAAGTACGCCTCTCGGCCTTCCCTCACCAAGCTAGTCAGCTCCTTGCCCTGAAACAAAGGGGTGGAAANCCGTGATCAGCCCACGGGTGAGCTATGGTGATGATGTACTAGGCCTACCTGCATGGTCTGGTAGCCCTGCCAACAATGTTACTCCTTAGCCCACAGCCACGGGAAGTGCTCGTGACTTGCTACCGAACCAGACACGGCGTCTAGCATAACACCACCATCATCTCATATAACCAGGCAGCCTAGGGGCACTGCGAGGTTCATCATCAATACCATCTTATGCATGTGCCATGATGCAAGTGTTATGCATGAAATGCACAGCCCGAATATCGGACTCGTCAACAAGCCAAGGTATATCATCTTTCATCAATTTGCACCAGTGGTGCCATCAATAAGCGTACTGGAGCTATTAATCAGCAAGCAAGCATCATCAACCATCACATATGTGACAACCAAACTTACCCAGACTTAGGCCTCACTAGGCCCTTCCCCTTCCTTTGGTGCTCCTGGGTTTCTAGCACCTGCCACACATAACCAAGCATCAATAGAAAGCACAGCAACACAAAGCATAAAATAGGGACTCATATAAGTTAGCCTACATACCAACTGGCCAAGCTAGACCAATCAGTTAGCACTAATGCTTGCATTGGCGCATCAACCCTAGTCATCAGCCCTAACTAGGTGCATTAGCACTAGTATTTGGGCGCTTGTTAGACCTACACCCCAACAGGTTGCCCTATCCAAGCCTACTAGGCACTGGAAAGTGCAATTAGCCCCCTGTAAGGACAACTGGGCGCACCCAGTGCACCAATTGGCCTCCAGCGGCACCAATTGTGCATCAATTCAACCAAACAATGCCCAGACCTCAACCAAAGCCTTCCCACATAGCAATCACCCAATAATAAAGCCTCAAAACTCCCACCAAACCAAGCTTACTCACTGTCTAAGCCAACAACACACCAGACAAGCCTATTGGCACCAAATCAAGCATGAATCTTAATCCAGCTACTTACCCCACCTTCTTTTGTGTGAGAGTGTCTTGGGAAATCTTGAGAAAGGCTGAGTCCTTCTCTCCTGAGCTCTCTTCATGTTTTGGCAGAAATGAGAGAGTGAGGGGCTGGCTTGGGTAGATTAGGCTAAGGCAAGCAGGTGACTAAGCAGCCACTTGCTACCTTTGCTCCCAAAATCTGCCACCAAGCCTTAGCACCTCTCCACCTCATGCTTATTTTTCAACCAATAGAGCCAAGCCAACTCGCCCCAACTCAACCCACACTTAGTCCTCAATTAGTTTCCCAATCACTGATCACACACACTAATCCACGATTAGGACTAATCACCCGCTAATTAATCCATCCGAGTCAAATGCTAGTCAACCGAAGCCAACAGCTAGCCCACTCAATCAATTGCTGGCCAATTGTACCAGCTCCTATCCCAGCACCATTCCTCATTAAGTAAACACATAGTGCATCAATTACATGGGTTGTCATAGTTATGAACTTCGACACCTCCATGGCGAGGTCATCGAACCTTTCGATGATTTCATCGAGTCGATTTGACAACCTTGCAATCGCACGAGCAGCAATCCTCATCGTGAGTGTTGGTATTAAATACCAGCATCATGCCATGCTATAACTGCATCTCCCCTCTGCTCCTCAGTTGGGAAATTACAGTGCAATCTCCTCAACGTTGTGAGCTTGGCCACCTACATGTCCAGGTTATCAATCCTTTGAATGATCTCATCGAGCCGATCTGCAATCGCCCGTGTAGCAGTTTTCTTCCTCTTCTGCCGGCCCTCCCGCGTCCGCCCCCGACCTCCGCCGCCCCTTCCACGTCCGCCGCTGTCATCCCCGTCCCCTTCTCCTCTGCCGCCTTCTCCTCCTTCTCCTCCTCCCTTTCCTCTGCCTCCTCCTCCTCCTCGTCCGCCCCTTCCTCCTCTGCCCACTACCATTCTTGCCTGATATCGAGTGAAGTATCTGGCACCGCCGGGCTAGACCACAACCTCCCCTCCCTCCTGGCCGCCGAGCTGGAGAATGGCGTCCGCAACTTCACCTTCTCCATCCGTCTGACCTCCGGGCTGAGGAGCATTCTGCATCACGTTCTCTCCCTCCATGTTAGTGTATCGTGAGTGTTTGGATCAGAAGGAAACAAAGGAGATAATTACAATACTCTTCTCCAGCTATTATAGTAGCTAACGGTTACAACTCAACTCCAACAAATCACCGACTCAACGACACACCCTACGAAATTCAAACGACAAGAAACAATTAAAGTCCTTGATACCTATGCCACTTACATCACTGTTATTCAGCAATGGCTCACTCGGGATTGGGAGGTTGTCCTTCGCCATGTCTATCGGGAGGCGAACATGACAGCAGATTATTTGGCAGGATTGGGGTTCTCTTATAATATTGGCACTCATTGTTTAGATGTTTCTCCAGTTGACTGTTTGCCATTCTTGCATGATGATATTACTGCAGTGGCTCGCCTACGTTTTATTCCTGTAACATGACTTTCTAATACCAGGCCTTGAGCCATCCCTTTCTACCAAAAAAAAAAAGTCCTTGATACGTACCGTATCAGGAAATGAAAGCGAGAATTTCAACGCAGAAATAATTAATGTTCTCTCTTAAGTATATATTGTGGTTTAAGGAAACTAGATTTGTTCCTAATCATGATTTTGAAGGGTCTATTGAACTTCTTCATGTTTATGTTATATCTCACTTAATAATTACTCCTACTATTCGGAAAATGTCTCTTAGGAATCTTTACAAGATTAAAAAAATAATTAAGTGATAGTAAAATTACTAAAATACTCCTATTAAAAAGGCAAAGTAAAAATTATAAGTTGGTCTAAGTGGTGAGTAATTTCGTTTGGTCTAAAATAGGTTCCATATCTTTTTTTTTTTTGAGAATCAAATCAAACTTTCTATTGCAATAACTAGTTAGGAAAGTCCTAACAACTGTACAGATTACATATCAGCTAACTGGTTGATTAGCTGTGATAAGCAAACAAACTAAGCATCAGATAACAGAGCAAAGTCATCATCTATAAAATTAAGGCAACCTGTTTTGAAAACGAATACCCCAAAAGTGACACAAATTTTGCAGATCATCAGAGAGAGGACGAGGCTTCAAGTGAGTCAAGCCTTAAAAACGAAGCTTCATGTCAGTGCAAACAGCAGAAAGAATGTTATCTGCAGAACGAGAGCATCCAGTGAAGTGCCTTCGGTTCCTTTCACGCCAAATGTGATAAATGCAGGCAGCCCAAGCAACTCTTAGTATCATGGATTTAATGTTTTTCTTCTGTAAATGGCTTTTTGCCCATTGAAATTCTGATACCCAGTCGCCAGGTGCTTTAGAGACAGAACAAAGAGCTAAAAATCTGGACCATATAGTGGAAGAATAAGGGCATGAAAAATAGAGATGTTCTCGGTTTTCTTCCATATGTGGACAGAATAAGCAATTAGCAGTTGAGGTAACACCCCAACGTCGTAGCCTAGTACGAGTAGCCAGACGATCTAAGATAGCTAACCAAGCTATGAAGCTATGTTTTGGAATGTGTCCAGCAGACCAAATCAGCTTAAACCAGTCAACTCGAGCATGCTTAGCTCTAATATACTCCCAAGCACTGTTCACAGTGAAGTGACCCGAAGAGGATAATGTCCAATGGATAACATCAGGTTGCATGGATGGAGACATACAAACTACTTCAGTCTTTAGTTGTGCAATAAGAGATGAACGGGATGTTGGCCAAGACCAAGTGCCATTAGAGACAATATGACTCACCTTGGCATGTAAGGGAATCTTAGAGTTGATTATAAGATTTGGTCTCACCAGGGAGCTAAGGGATCCTCGAGGTAACCAGGAGTCCCACCAGAAATATGTGTTACATCCATCTCCAATAATATGAGAAAAGCCAGCTTCAAAATGTTTACGCAGTTTTAGGATTTTCCTGATGCTCCAAGAGCAATCAGCTGGGATTCCAATACTCCACAAACTTTGTTGTTTGATATAATAAGCATGTACCCAAGCCACCCAAAGAGAGCCTGCCTTCAACAATAAACTCCATAGATTGCGAGCAATACAAGCTGTATTCCAAGCTTTAAGTTGCTTAATGCCTAAACCCCCTTCTTGTTTGGGCAAGGCAAGGTCTGCCCATGAGACTTTGGCCTTTCTAGCATTAGAAGCATTTGGATCCCAAAGAAAAGCAGCACAATGACGTTCAATCTCTTTCAAAACTCGGGAAGGCAAAATAAACAGATTTGCCCAATAATTCTGAATACTAAAGAGAACAGAGATGAGAGATGACCAATTGCAGCTTACCTACAAATGATAGAAATCGGGCACTCCAATGGGTAATGCGAGCCAAAATGCGATCCACCAAGGATTTGCAGTGCTGATATGATAGCTTTCCAGAAACAAGAGGTACTCCAAGGTATCGTACAGGGAGGGTGCCAAGTTTAAATCCATATAATTGCAAGAATTGATCCCGTTGAAGATCAGATACACCAGCTAAATAAACCTCGCATTTTGCTGGGTTGAATTTTAGTCCGGAAAGCAAATAAAATTGCTCCAAAACTTGCATGACAACAGAGGCAGAAGTGAAGCTACCATATGAGAAGATCATTAGATCATCAGCGAAGCACAAATGTGTAAGTGCAATTCGTTCACAGCGAGGATGGTAAGGGAGCAATTTCTCAGCAGCAGCCCCATTTAGGAGGCACGAAAGGATTTCCATTGAAAGCAAAAATAAGTAAGGGGAGAGTGGATCACCCTGCCTCATCCCCTTACCTCCACTGAAGTAACCACAAAGGGAGCCATTCAAGGAAATTGAGAATTTGGCAGTAGAGAAGCACACTTTCAGCCAGCTAATAAATTGTGCAAGGAATTCCATAGCATCAAGAACATTAAGTAGAAAGCCCCAATCTACAGAATCGAAAGCTTTCATGAGATCGATTTTTAAAGTGCAGCGACTAGAAAGACCTACTCGATGGTAGTTGTGTACAACTTCGTGAGCCAGCAGAATGTTATCCCCTATCTTCCGTCCAGAAATGAATGCTGATTGATTAGCACTTATAAGAGCAGGAAGGCATCGTTGGAGACGATTGGCTAGAATTTTTGATACACATTTATACAGCGTTGAGCAGCATACAATGGGACGGAAGTCAGTCATTTTTTGAGCATTGGGAATTTTCGGAATCAAGCTGATAATGGTGGAATTAATCCCTTGAAATAATTTGCCAGAATGGAAGAATTCTTGGATAGCTTGAGTAACATCACTTCCAACAATTGACCAAGCGGATCTAAAGAATTCTGCAGTAAACCCGTCGGGTCCAGGAGCTTTATTGCTACCAAGAGAGAACATAACAGATTTAATTTCAGCTTCTGTTACTTCTGCAATTAACATAGAACCTTGTGCTGCAGAAACTTTGTGATGAAGTAGGCTTTTGAAATAGGGAGCAGACCCTCCAGAGATGTTGTTGTCAGCCTTTCCCAGAAAATTAGAATAATATTGAACAATGGTTTGTTCAATCTGCCGAGGGTCTGTCAGCAGGATTCCAGCAGGAGATATCATGGTATGGATAGTGTTTTTTGCCTTCCTTGCTTGTACTACATTGTGAAAGAATCTGGTATTAAAA
The DNA here is from genome assembly GCA_028386065.3 of Turnera subulata. Classification (NCBI taxonomy): domain Eukaryota; kingdom Viridiplantae; phylum Streptophyta; class Magnoliopsida; order Malpighiales; family Passifloraceae; genus Turnera; species Turnera subulata. The sequence goes on along the minus strand of JAKUCV010000296.1, from coordinate 7,752 downwards.
TCCCCACTAGATAACCAAGTGATGCGGGATTTCTGACGTAAAAAAGCTTCTTCTTCCAGCCTGAGATATGCTAATGCAGAGATTAAACACTGCTCAGTGGATAATAAAGACTCGTGTAAGTCTCCCGCAAATATTTGTTGTTGAATAGAAAGAAGTTCTTGCTCGAGAGTACTTATTCGGGAGGAAAGATCACTATATGATTTCTGATGCAGCTTTTTGAGCTCTGGCTTGAGCAATTTTAACTTCTTCCAAAGTCTAAACATTGCAAAACCATCAATCTGCACATTCCAGACAGTAGCAATAATAGTGAGAAATTCAGAATGTGTAATCCAATGATTACAAAACTTAAAAGGTTTAGGCCCTTGGAAGGTAGCAATAGAGGTTTGGAGGATAATAGGGCAGTGATTAGAGATGCCCGGTTGTGGAAAATCAACAGCACTATTAGGGTAGAGAGAAAACCCGGAAGCATTGACAAGGAATCTGTCCAATTTCCGTAGAATTGGGTTTATAAGCTGGCGATTAGACCAAGTGTAAAAAGATCCAGTATATGGATGATCAAGAAGCCCATGCATTGATAGACAAGTGGAAAAGTCATTAATTTCTGAAGTAAGATGGGCAGTGGAAGAGGTAGACTCGGACGCATTAAGAACAATGTTGAAATCCCCTAACAAGCACCAAGGGGAATTACCAACAGCAGTTGCGATGCTTCCAATGCTAGGGAATAAAGAAGAAGCTCTCTCCCCGACAGAGTTCGCACCATACACAAAAGTAGCATAACAAGTGAGCTGATCTCGTATACAACATACTGAACAGTGAAGAAGTTGCTCAGAAGTAGCTAAGACCTTCACATCCAACCGGTCAGACCACAACAACCAAATACGCCCTAATCTGGCAAAAGCATAGTTGTGAGCAAAGCACCAATTAGGGAGAAAGTTCTTCCTAATTTCCATAACATTGCCAATTTGAATCTTGGTCTCAACCAAACAAACAAGATCTACAGAATATGAAATGATACGTTGCAATACTGATGTGCGTTTAGAGGGATCATTTAGTCCCCGCACGTTCCAGAGAATCCATTTCATTGAGTAGGTGATTGAAGAGAGACACCTATCTCAGTGGGAGAGACCTGAGAAACCTTTGTTTTGGCTGCACCCCTACCCCGGCCTTGCCTAGGCTTAGGATCAGGCTTAAGTTGTTGAACTATCGCTTGAACCCCAGCTGCAGCTGCTCTAGATTTTTTAGGACTAAGGTGGATATCTTTAGAACCCAACATGGGTGAAGCAACACTTGGTACAATAGTATTCTGTTCAGATCTGATTGCAGCAGGAGACAAATCAGGCGTAACTATTCGAGCAGTACTAATTGATGGCCCACAAACAGAAGCATTGTCAGCAGGAACCAGGGAGCAAGATTCAAGAAGAGTGCTACTCTTGATACAAGGCTTTGAAAGGGAAACATGAGTTATAAAAGGAGCACTGCTTATAGAGACAACAACTAGAGGAATAGTAGGGGTGGGCACTGGTTTACTGGCAGGATAGATTGGAGGTTTTGAAGATCCAGCAACAGCTTCTTTTGGAACCCATTGAACTGAAGGTGGTTTTGCTGAGCATGCTAATCGATGATGGCCCCATTTATTACATAGATCACAGTGCATTGGCTTCCATGAGTAAGAGATATCAATGGTATGGCAACAACCATCAATTTCAATTGCAAGTTCGTCCAGCAGAGGTTTAGAATAATCAACATCAATACACACATTAACACGATCAGTAGTGAATAGTTTCGAGCAATCCTGGTTCATGTGTAATGGCTTACCAATTGCACTAGCCAAATAGCTCAACCCTTCCTTAGTCAACAATTCAAGGGGAACATGCTTCATTTGCACCCAAACAGGAATTACAGATGTAGAAAAATCAACAGGCATGATATTAACATCCCAAGTACGAAGGAGCAGTGGAATACCTCCAATGTGCCAGGGACCTCCATGTAGAGCACGAGACAAAGAGTTATCTGTGGGAAATTGGAAGAGATAAAGTCCTTCTTTGTAAGGTATAGCAGAAACAGAACCTTGCCTACCCCAGAGTTTTTCTGCCATAGCTTGTATTAGCCCCAACTTCGGAGGTTTACCCATGAATTGCCCCACGAGACAAGCAAAAAAAAATTCTTTCATCATAGCCAAGTGAACGATTGTACCAAGAGATGATTTTATAAGTGAACAATATTTAATATAATTTATTAACTGTAAAGATATGTTTATTAAATTTTGTTAAATGTTGAGGTGTTGAATGGCTTATTACCCAGTCTGCTTCACTCTTGCTCTCCGATGCAGGAGGTTAGAATGCTCGCGCATTCGTTTGCTGTGTGCCAGTTTGTGTTTGTTTTTCGCGAGGGTAATCTCGTTGCAGATACTCTTGCAAAAGCTGCTTTGCATGGTTCTTTTGATTGTACTTTTCTTTCTTCTCTTCCAACTGCTTGTCCCGTATTTTGGAGGATGACATGTATCCTGTGCAACGGGATTAAGTTCCTTATTTTGTTAAAAATATAATGAAGGTAAGTATGATGTTCACACATATGTACGTATTGATTTATTCTTTAACAAGTACTCCAACGCATGATAAAAAAAAAAAGTACTCCAACGCATGATAAAAAAAAAAAAAAGTATTTAACAATCCATTCTTGATAAGGTACGTTCCAGTATCCGAATCCTTGCAGGATCTTTGTTATTCGGAGCATATTTTTGGCATAATTGTTTACTTTTGGAATATTAACATTTTAGGCATCCATTTGGTTGGTTGTTATAATTAAGAGCTGATTGGGAAATTGCGGAGCAATGGCGAGCAAGATATGAATTCCGATGGAGTATAGGTTGGTAACTAATATCACTATTGTAGTAGTAGGTTGTTGTTCGATTCCTATTCGTGAATAAGCTTGTGCCACAAAGGATATAAAACTCACGTCCACAAAACTAAGATATAGGCTCCTTTATTTCTAAGTCTTGGTGCAAGACGTCAACGTTTGTTCTTCAATTTGGGATCCAAAAAACCATAATAAATACTTATTGATAACAAGTAATGATAATGATAACATTAAATGTTTTACCACTTGAATGGCATGCGTCCGGTATTCCAGAGGGACAAAAAATCATACACCAATTTTTTTTTTTTCTTCCTTTGACACCGAGTCACAACAAGCAGAAGCAATCAATCAAGCTCATCACTACTACAAGACAATTGCAATTTAATTCAAATTCACGCGTCGAGCAAATGCGACAAAAAATTGGGACGGTGTTTTTTAGCACAGAAATAATTAATGTACTCTCTTAAGTATATATTGTGGTTTAAGGAGAATAAATTTGTTTTCAATTATGATTTTGAAGGGTCTGATGAGTATTAATTGAACTTTTTCATGTTTATACTATTATATCTCAATTAATAATTACTCTTACTATTCGGCCAATGTCTCTCAGGAACCTTTACAAGATTAAGAAATAATTAAGTGATAGTAAAATTACTAAAATACTCCTATTAAAAAGGCAAAGCAAAAGTTGTATGTTGGTCTAAGTGGCTAGTAATTCCCTTCGATTTTAACAGGTTCCAAATCATTATATAAGCAAAAAACTTCTTTTATCATAGTCAGGAGAACGATTGTACCAAGAGATGATTTTGCATACAAGTGAACAATAATTAATAGTATTTATTAACTGTAAAGATATGTTTATTAAATTTTGTTAAAAAAATAATAAAGGTAAGTGTGATGTTCTCACAGATGTATTGATTCATTTTTTTTAACAAGTACTCCAACTCTTGGCATCACCCCTATTCGATTTGTATGGGTCAAATCAAAACGAGGCTTGCTCACCTCCACTTTTGATATAAATCAGAATCAGGGGGTGCCTTTATTGATTGTAATTATCAATGATACATAGTAGAGAGAAAATCGGTAGAAACCGAGTGAGGGAGAGAGAGAGTCGGGGAAGAGAAAAATCCCTTTCCCTTTGATATTTTCTATGTATATATAGTACAAGACAATGAGATTATATTGTCCACGTGTCACATTATCATTGGTCACGGTCGGATTTCCTGTTGATGAGCTGGCAGATAAGGTAAAACGGGCCTCCAGGTATTGGGCCTCGTCCACGGTCCGGGTCCCTGACCCTCCCGTCTTTGGGCCTGTACATAGGGTTGGGCCTATCTATATCAAGAGCTCCCCAAATGGTTGAGCTTGAGAGCTCGAGCATTTGAATCTTCTGGCAAGGTGAAACGCTTTGGCTGCCTCGTTAAAAACCTTCTCAGGAAAAACCCGGTGGGATAAAAACCTGATGAAGGGAAAAAGAGTGCAGTTCACGTTCTATTTTCCTTCTTCCGGCATTTATTGATGTCATGGTAGTGTTATGATATGATCCTCCTTGGCCACACACTATGTTGTATCGGGAAACTTTTATCCTGCACTTTGTATTGGCTCGAATTCTCTGGAAGGTCCTAGCTCCCAGTCCACTTGAGCTTAATCATTCCTAAACTCCTCATGACTTCTTTCCGTGAATGGGTCCTCCTGACGACCTCAGAGTATTTAGCTCCAGCTCCCCGTATTGGGTGCTTAAACTCAAGGTCCTTCGATTGTTGCTCCATTCCTCCTGAATTTTGTGCCTTTCAAAGAATGAATGTAGACTTGTGGTTCCTTTAGAAATGGAGGGGCATCGAGTCCACTATAGTTGGGACATTGACCCTTTGCAGGACACTCAAAGTCCTCGATCAGATTTGGGACGTTGTAGGTCCTTCACTTTGGGACGCTTTAGGTTCTTCACCAATTGTGGGGCGCTCGTGGCCCTT
>JAKUCV010000295.1:0-12376 GCA_028386065.3 Turnera subulata | reverse complement strand
AATTCCGCAACCCGAAAAATACCAACTTAGGTTCGAAAAATCCGCGGGAAAATCACGAGCGCGGGAAAACCCTCGGTTTCGAAAAACGACTCCCGATTTACCTTGAATTAATTACCCAAGATTAATTCAACAGTAAATCACGGTAAATAGACTTTTACAGTCCGGTAAAAATCCAAAATTTTTACCCGGGCTGTTACATATAGACTTTGTCACATGGAAAAACCTTACAAGCACTAAACTATCAAATAAAAAATCTAAAACTGAAACTCTCGGGCCATGACAAGCCGTCCATGCAAGTAATTTTTGGGCTAGCTAATCTAACCGTGATTTCATTTACTAAAAGAAACTTGGCTAATTAAGTTTAAGCACTTTAACTACAATGCCAGCTTCTTCTTCTTCTTCTTCTCCTTCTCTTTTTTTGTCGAAAATGACAGCTTCAATCTACCCACTAGAGAGGATTATATTTATGGCGGCTTACATATATTGTATGCCCAAAAGACAGTGTCCTGCCATGGGAACCATGCATATATAGCCACCTTTAATTGGTAGGTAATGACGGCATCCGCATTCTTTGATTACAAATTGATGATACTATAATAATAAAAACATTCATCTACCACTATAATGTCTAATGGGATATTAATATGCGAACCTAGTCATAGCATCAAACTAGAGGAAACTACGAGTTCATGTTCTCTGACCATGCAAAGATACTGCTAGCAAGTCTACTTTGTTTTGATTAGTTGATTATTAATCCTCACAAGTCATACCAACCCACCATCACTTGACACGATTCATTTCCAAACGTTGCCAGCGAAGAAAATGAGCAATGCATAATGATCATTTTCACATTCTTGAACTTTTTCACACACCAAAATTTGCCACTCAAGATTTCCTTGATGTTCTTTGTTTTATATGAAAATAGACATATAATTATTGATAATCCAATAAGGTGGCATAAATATAGAATAATATTGATTTTCTTCGTAACTAAACGGATTGGATATAATATATAGAAGCCAGTCAAACAGTTTCCTTAAAATTATACATAAGAGTTGTGCAATATTGGCACTCTTTACCTACCACGTTTCCAGCATCACAAAATCTGTCCTTACGTAGATTATTCAAGAGGAGTTACAAAGAGTATAGTATAATAATAAAAAAAAAAAATTACGGGTACGTAGTTAATTCTTTTCTATAAATAGCTGGGTTGGTTCATGAACATATTGGTGTTACAAAACTTTGGTCAAACTAGGTTGGAGACTTGGAGCTAGCTTCTTGAAGCTTTTAAGTAACGCTAGTACAGTATAGCACTGAGTGGCAGCGATGGAGGGTACTGGTGTGCTCAAGCATTATGGAGTGCTGTTCTTAGTTCTTTTGATCATTTCTGGGGCATTACCTTATTGTTCTTCTCAACCAACAAAGCGATTTCAGTTCAATGTAAGTCTCATATGTCATGTCTTAATTAGAACATTAGAACTTATATATTCTTTAATTCTCTTGTTCTTGCAACCCAAGTTTGGACGAGAAGAAAATTGGAAGTACTCATTAATGGTAATTCTGGTTTTCAGCTAGAGTGGAAGAAGGTGACTCGTCTCTGCAAAGCAAAGCAACTCTTGACAGTAAACGGACAATTTCCAGGCCCGACCATTGCTGTTAATGAAGGTGACAATGTGGAAATAAAAGTCAACAATCGGATTGCCAAAAACACTACTCTCCACTGGTGAGTGCTCCATTTGTCTTTGATTTGTAGATACCTCTTGTGTAGATAAGAGTTGACACACAACTGGATAGAGTTATTCACGTTACAATACATGTGGAAGTGCTTTTAACTCTTTTGGCTTTTTATTAAACCGATCAAAACAATATTTGTTTTTAAGCAAAAAGTACTCCAACTTTTCCATATGTTACATTAATCCCCTATTGCATGCGAGTGGATGCTTTCCACTACATATATATCCCAATAACAGAACATTTCGACACATCTCTGCTTCCAAAAACTTCACTGTTTTCTTTTTTTTTCTTGCATCTGAGGAAAATTAAGGATTTCCTTCTGTTAAAAATACATATGATTGATCAAATGCTAAAAATTAAACTTGCAGCCGCCCTACCGTACTCTTTTATCAATTAATTGATTGTATATAGTTCAAGTTCATGAATGAATGGAGTCATGCACAGAAGTGAATCCCTTTTTTTTTTCTTTTCTTCTCCTGGTAATAAGCCAGCCACTTCATCATTTTCCACTATGTTTGGTTGAAGCGACCGACACAATAAAACCCTTAAAAAGGCTAATCGATGTGTTAACGAAACACAAAGAGACATAGATGAACGTAGATAATCAAACCAGTGGTCCAATCCACATGAGACATAGCTGCTTAATTATGCATCTGCTGTTACTTTTTGATTAAGAGTAAACAACAAAAATAAACAAAGAAAGAAAACATTTGTACTCTTGTAAGTGTGAAGTGTAAACCAAAAGTCAGGTCATCTTCTTCTTTAATTTTTTTAATCATAAAGTTAGGTCGTCCTCAAACTTCGAACAATTGCAAATTCTGACCAAAATCCGTAAAATTTATTCTCCAATAGACCAATAACTACCAAAATCCTCGACTGGGAGCTTTTTGATCAATAATTTAACAATTAGTTAATTACTAAAATCCTTCAATTATGTAGAAGAATCATTCTGTTGTCGTTTGATGTTTTCCCAATCAAAGCTGGGGGAATATATAGACCTTCCAATTAATCAATTATTTCTTTGGACTGAATTTTTTTATCGGTCATTTCGGATTTGCAAACAACAATTTTTATATCCCACAAAGAACAAGAGCCACCAACTTCCGAGTCACGAGGGCTTGTATCTTCAGGATTAAATATTCACAACTCCCTCAAGGATTTTTGTCTTACATCGCCAGAATTTTCAATTAAAAGATTCTTATTACAAACCACTATCATGATAAACCATGAGTTCAATTTGATTTTGATCCCAGTATCACAAATGTAGCAATACGATAAATTATTAATCAGTAGATATATATATACCTTACAGGACATATCTATGTCTTTACCCGTATAAATGTAAGATCCAAAACTATCTTTTTACTTATAATTCCATCTACAAGCGAGTAAAAGAACATAATGTAAGCAAAACTCCATATGATCTCTCTTCGCCATCTACTAGTACAATTCTTTTTTACTAGTCCACACCAACAAAGTATATGCTACATGAAAAGTCAGGATTTACTAATTTAACAAGAAATCTTTTACTTGACAAGAATCATCATTTTGATGTTTTAGCTATGTAAATGTCCAGTATAGTCCAACTGAAGAGCTCTGGGTAATGTATTTGTAAACTTTTATACAGGCATGGAATTAGGCAACTGAGAACAGGGTGGGCGGATGGACCAGCTTACGTTACACAATGCCCTATCCGAGGAGGGCAGACCTACACCTACAGGTTCACTGTTGCTGACCAAAGAGGAACTCTGCTGTGGCATGCTCACTATGCTTGGCAAAGAGCCTCTGTCTATGGTGCTTTCATCATCTACCCTCGCTTGCCTTATCCATTCTCCGCTCCAATCCAAGAAGAAATCCCCATTATCTTTGGTAATTCACAATTGGGATGTCTCTTTTTGTCTTTATAGATGCACACTTAATTGCAAAAAGACTAGACATTTACTTTTGTTTACTTTTTTGTTTCTTGAAGAATGAATGAATTTCATTAATCAAACTGAAGGCAGGCTTAAATAAACCCTGATACAGAATCATTACAAACTAGATCAATAAGAATCAAAACAAAAAGGAGACAATTACAACTCAAAACGTCTCAGTAGCTACAAGTTTCTTTTAAGTGATCAGCATTAGAAACTTTAGCCTGTTGCAGGAAAGTTTTGAAGCTACTTCAGTAGTTACTAAGTTGATCAAACTAATAGCACTTCTAAATGTCTGAGAATGAATTCTTCCATTTCTTTCCAAGCAAATATGGTAAATGTTGCAACACCATGGAAGCCTAAGAAGGATAGATTTTTCTGCAGATGATACTATTGTTCACTTGTTAATTAACATCTGGTTCATATCTTTCAACAGGCGAATGGTGGGACTTGGATACGGATGAAGTTGAAAAGACAATGATGGCAACTGGAGAGGGGCCTGCTATTTCCCTTGCTTATACCATAAACGGATTGCCAGGACCTCTATTTCCTTGCTCTAATAAAGGTAACAAATAGCAACAGAACGTCACAGAACCTAAAGAAGGTAACAGGATTTAATTTATCTGATGGGATGGTTGTTTGCTGCATTTGCAGATACGTTTACCCATATGGTCGAATATGGCAAGACCTACATGCTTAGAATCATCAACGCAGCTTTAAATGATGAGCTCTTCTTTGCCATAGCAAAACATTCTTTAACGGTTGTGGAGGTTGACGCAGCCTACACCAAACCCTTCACCACTCCAGCCATCATGATTGCTCCTGGCCAGACCACCACCGTTCTACTCACTGCAAATCAGGTTCCAGATTCCACAGGGATGTTTCCAATGGCTGCAAGGACTTATCTCACTTCCGTTTTCCCCTTCGACAACTCCACTACTATGGGTTTCTTGCAATACAAAAACACGAGGAGTACTAGGAGAACTAAATACCCTGTTCATCCAAGAAGTCTTAAAGTTGACAACCTACCCCAAATGGAAGACACCCCATTTGCCACCAAATTTTCAAACAAGATTAGAAGTCTTGCTTCTCCTGAGTACCCATGTAATGTGCCCAAAACAATTGACAAGCGAGTTATATCCACCATAAGCCTTAACCTCCAGGATTGTCCAAAGAACAAGACCTGCACTGGCTACATGGGCAAGAGTTTCTTTGCTTCTATGAACAATCAATCATTCGTCCGTCCGTCCACTTCAATATTGGAAACCCACTACAAGAACATTAGTTCCGGCGGTATCTCCTCTGAATTCCCAGAAAAACCACCACATGCTTTTGATTATACAGGAGGTAATCCATCGACGCAAAACATGAACACAGAATTTGGCCAAAAAGTTATTGTAGTACCCTATGGCACAAACATAGAAATTGTGCTGCAAGACACAAGTTTCCTCAACGTGGAGAACCATCCAATCCATGTTCATGGTCACAACTTCTTTATAGTAGGTACTGGGTTTGGGAACTTCAATGAAGCCAAGGATCCAGCTAAGTACAATCTGGTTGATCCTCCGGAGAGGAATACAGTTGCAGTTCCAATGGGGGGATGGGCAGCTATTCGGATCAAGGCAGACAATCCAGGGGTTTGGTTCATACATTGTCACCTTGAAGAACATACTTCTTGGGGTTTGGCAACAGCTTTTGTTGTTCAAAATGGTCAGGGACCATCTCAAAGTTTGCTTCCTCCCCCTCCAGATCTTCCCTCCTGTTAGTCTATAAATTTACTGTCTTCATGATGCTACCCTATCTAGGCATAGTTTGTTTGATTAATATGTTAGTTATGGTGCTTCTGTGAGTCCATATGGTGAGTTGTGGCAGATGTAGCTTTGAATACTTTGATCAATGAAAACTGCAGGCAATGCAAAATTATAATCTGGTGCTCAGTGGATTTGGGACACAAATTTCCAATGATTGCTAGTGCTGTGACCAAGAAATTGTGTGTTGGGCTAAAGGAGGCTACGAGTGATATGTTAATAGCTTGGACAATTGCCATGCGTCTAATTTTTAGCTCCTTCGGGCTCCAATGATTATGGGCTTTATTTGTATCTCCTTTTTTTCCTCAATATAGAAGTTTTAGTTCCTTCGGGCTTGAAGGATGGGCTTTATTTGTAGTAGTATAGAATTTGTATTACGTAGGAAACAACCCCAAGAAAATGGTCTCATCACATTCGGGCTCCAAACTGAAACATCTAAAATTACTACAAATATATATAGATTGAATAAAATCCAGCCCATACCCATAATCATCCGATAAAAGAAAATACAGGAAAACAAATCATCGAAGAAGTCTCCAAAGTCCAAACTAAAGCCCTACATAGAAATAACTTGCGCTTCACCTTCAAAATCTTTGTCCGAAACCCTCGATTCCAGATTTTTAATGACGATTTACAAGAAAAATACAAGCTAGTATGATGATTAAGATCACCAGAGCACCTGCAGCACATCCTAGGAGAAGTTTACAATCCTTATCCCAGCATTGAATATCTTCCTCATGGACCTCATCAGCCATTGTTTGTCTGATATACAGTGAATAAAAAGGAAGGTAACGAAACGTCCAAGTCTGAGCCTTTTGTGGATTTTATAAGCTTGTGGACAGATTCATGTAAGAGAGATCATCCAAAAAAAAACAAGTTTCCTATTACGAGAGATTGTGAATGGATTGGAGACGTTATTGCTAGACTATATTTATAACGCTCTAGAGCTGATAAATTGTGCATTTATTTAGTTACCCACAATTATTTTAGAATTAAGTCCCAAAATAATTGTTTTGGTTTTGTGCATTTTTTCTTCTTGGATTCCTTAATTTAATTCAATGTGTATGTTTTTTTTAATACTATGTTGGGTGGGACTAATATATATTTCAATGAGATCAAGATTATAATCAATCATCATTCAAAAAAAAAAAAAGATTACAATCAATCATACACTTTGATCATGCACACATATTGATGAGCATTAATTCTATCTGCATGATTCCTTCTCTCTTTTTTTTCAGACAAGATTCATAATTCAAGACGAAATGAAACTAAACTCATGCCCTAATTTCTTTGAGAATTAAACTAAATTCATGCCCTATTTAAAAGTAAGATATATGCAATTTTAGATTGGATCAAATGTTCTCCTCCACAAGATCTTATGCAATTTACATGTAACAAAATGACTTGTCCCCAACACTTTAGGTTGACAACCTGAGTTCGAACTAAGATTTGGGTGATTTTTTTTTGGTTTCCCATTGGCATCCTGGCCAAGTCCACTTTTAAGGACATCAAAGTCACCAGATTAAATTCAGCTCGATTTGGGTGGCGCACTTAGGTAATGGTGGGTGAGTTTCCCAAATGAAGTTTTCTATTTACCCGAGACCTCGGTTAAGTGGAATAAGTCGCTTACCATTTGAACCAACCTCAATTAGTAAAAAAAAAAAAAAAAGGTGACTTTCAACATCTCGGAACCGTTTGACTTGTCAATTTGTCATTTTTGATGGTAAAAGTGAGTATTCATTGCACCAAAAACATAGTTAGTTACGGATACTGATTTAACAACGAAAGACAAGACTTGTCAAGTTCTTGTCGATTGTATTTATCCAACAGTTACTTTCCCTAGTTCTTCAGGCTCTTCATTCGAATAAATGCCTTGACTTTTTCAGAGATTTTTATTCTTCTCCTTCTTGTGTGTGCACATTAACGTCCAAGAGCTTTATATCTATGCTTTAATCATGCTTGATGTAACTTGTCATTTCCTGTGGACCATTCCTCTTAGAAGATGCATAATTATATATGCTCAAGGTAAAACAAATAAAATCAATAAATGGTGGTCCAATCTCTATCATCATTTTTCTTTTGACGCCTACGATTCAATACTTACCCTGTATATGATTCTTTATAAGTATCTCATCTTCTTCGTGAAGGGATGCCCCATATGCCCCCCTTAGGCCTGGCGTAATAGTTCTATATATATGCATTTACAGCGACATTTAACACCATTGTGTCGTAGTATAAAGAATTTCACGGGAAATACCATTTTCAGAATCATGAACTGAAACTTGAAGTTAAACAAAGAAAAGGACTGGAGTGAGACAAAAGAAGCTGGATGTGGAGCCTCATCAAGTGAAGCAGCTTTAAGATTGAAGGCGTGCACTCATCTTTGCTCGAATTTCTAGGCTTTTTTTTTAGTAGTAGTGGCAACTAGCTTTTTTTTGACGAAACAAAGACACACGCCATTTAACAAAACCATGGATTTTGTCAAACGCGGAATGTCATAACACACACCCATGCAAGATAGCTTTTTGTATACGAACTGAAAATTTTTTAATATCACACATATTAATTAGGCGTAAAATGTGCTTTTGGGTCTTGAGTTGCGCTTGTGACAATGGTATACCTATAAAAATTTGAGACCCGATTATATATACCTGAAATCTTATAGTCCTGTTGTTTCGATGGCCGAGAGATACATGATTGAGACAACAATTAAGACTTCAACTACATAATTGGGATTAATTTTTTTAGTGATACGATCACTATAAAATCGATATTGCAATGCTATCTGCATCCACGTTTTTGTTAGTGTTACTAGTACTACCATCTCCTCCTTACTGTATTTATTTCCACACCAATTTATGTAATTCGCGTATCTCCCTATTGTATTTATTTGGCACCAGTTTTTACCACAAACTTTAAATTTGCTAGCAATGCTATCTGCATCCACGTTTTTGTTAGTGTTACTAGTACTACCATCTCCTCCTTACTGTATTTATTTCCACACCAATTTATGTAATTCGCGTATCTCCCTATTGTATTTATTTGGCACCAGTTTTTACCACAAACTTTAAATTTGCTAGCAATTTAATGGGGGAACTCATCATTTATTGGAATTAAATGCTGCTATTCGTTTATACCCCAAGTCTGGAAGCTCGGGGGAGAGCGCAAAGAATTCAAGACAATGACATTGACATTGATTTTTTTTTTTTGTCGAAGACATTGACATTGATTTATATATATAGACCCTCCTCAAGTTATATAATGCACGGCTACCATGTGATCTTCCCTAACGGCTTGAAATATAGTGCTTTCAGCTGAAGATCCACTCGGGGGATAAGAAAGGTTATCCAAAAAAAATTATGACATGGAATAGAACAAAAGCTAGAAACTGAAAAGACATGAAATGGCACCAATTGACGACGACAAAATATTTTTTTTGTATCGCGCTACAGATTTCTATTTTTATTACAGCATTAAGGCTTATTACTTATTACTCTCTTCCTTTAATCCTTCTAAAAGTAAAATTAATCAGGACCTCAAAGGATAGAATATATACCAGATATTTTATAAGGGGAGACATGTATTTATGGCCACAAAATAATTGAAAAGAATTGGCCTAATCTACGGGGTCATAATTCATCACATCAAAGAGGAAAAAGAAGTCTTCTTGTTAGCTGGCAAGTCTTTTTGTCACTTTTTGCAAAGGAAACCTACACTAACAAGCATTTTTTTTTTTTTTCATTGCTACACTAACAAGCATTTGCTAAGTATGGATCGCAAAAGTCAAATTCTTTCCCATAAACAAAAAGCAATGCAGGTCTCTGTACCTTGATTACCGTCATTAGTCATGGAATATATTTCTCCACTTTTCAAAGCTCTAAAAATTTGGTACAGGGACGAGATATATAGTCAAGAGGAGAATCCCAAAGCATGAATACCAGTATTGTTAATTCATGGAATATATGGGACTGATTGGGGACCTCAGAATTGGTTGATAATTCTCTTGGTTTTTTTTTTCTTTTTTCCATTCATGCCTAGAACACGGAATTTCTTTCTGATCAAAGCCAATACTTTAATCGGGACAATCTTCAAGATTATCTAATTCTTAGATTTTTTATAATCAATAACGTTTACCTTGTTATTCGCTGCTCTACTCTTTATGAACATTCTATATTGACTGGATTAATCTGCTGGTTATATTTTGCTCGTCCAAATTGGATAGCAAAGCAAAAATTTTGCATATAAGGTCACCCACAGCTGCTATAGTGTCTTGTCTAGTTAAAATGCAAAATCTTTTTGCAGTCTTGAGAGAAGGAAAAACAAAGGAAAACCACTGGAAACACACAAATTTTGGTGTTTAATTGACATGGCCGCAACGTCAACCCTTCTCTAGCTGACTTGGTTGATTCAATAAAGGAGCATCCATATTAATTACCCTAGTACTAACGTAATACTCCATTATATGTTATTTTACTTAGATCGAAGAAACCAAAAGGAGCAAAGGAGATTCCCCACTATCTGAAAAATGGAAAAGAAATAGCAGCTACCAAAGGAAAAGCTTTCCTTTCCTCTTCTCCTCTGCTTTTGAGTGAGGCTTCGGCTTTTGTGCTCCCTGTAACCTTTACACTCCTCTTCATAGCTCGAGATATCTCATGAATTTTTCTTTTGCTTAAATGTACTGTTAGCAGAAGATGTATTTGATATACACACGTTGTTATTACCTAGCTGTCATAGGATAGTCTTGTGGTATTATAGTTCTTCTTCCTGTAAACTTCTATCTCATGTATACTGTCCTGGTTCATTGTATGATTAATCTATATAATGCATATGAGGCATCACGGATTGGTGTGCCTAAGTTTACCTTAATCTACTCTTCTCTACATGGTAGCGGAGCCACTCGCTTAAATCGCAGCCATCAAACATCAAATTTTTTGATTTCTTCTTCTCCTATGGCGAGTACTGATGCTCCGTCCTCTGGCTCCACCACTGGTCCTCTAACCAGTTCTCAAAACTCATCTACCATGGCAGGTTCCTCACAATCAGCCATGGCTGCTTCCTTGAGTGTCCCTGTTCAAACACTCAGTACCTCACATCACTCCGTATCTGTTCAACTAACCCATTCCAACTATGTATTTTGGCGGGCTCAGATGGAGCCTTTTCTTGCAGGGCACGACGTCCTTGGCTATGTGAAGGGCACGACCCCCTGTCCTCCGGCTACTATCATCACCACAACTGGTGAAATCAAACACAATCCAGCATATGCCAACTGGATTCAACAAGATCAAGCAATTCTTAGTTGTATCAATTCGTCCATCTCCCTTGCTGTTTTTCCCACGGTTGTTGGTAAGAACACCTCAAAGGCGGCATGGGATGCTCTTGAATCGTCCCTTGCCTCCCCTAATCAAGCAAGACGCATGGCTTTGCATTCTGCGCTACAGCAGATTACTCAAAATCAGGACGAGCCTGTTCTGCAATATTTAAATCGTGCAAAGACTCTATCTGATGAGTTGGTTGCTAGTGGCCAATCTGTTTCTCCAGTTGATTTTCAAATCTGCCTTATTCGAGGTTTGCAACCTGACTTAAAAACCTTTGCCACCACTGTTTCGGCTCGGCCGGAACCTCTTACTTTTGCAGAACTACAGGGTGCCCTCATGAACTATGAGTTCATGCACAATGATCCTCTCAAAGCACTTTCTCTTCAGTCGCAGACCACCAATGAACAGCCAAAGGATGTTGCACCGGCTGGATCCCCAACCGTTAATATTGCACAGAAACAACAATTCCCGCCTGCACAACGCGGGGGAGGAGGCCGAGGTCGTCGAGGGCGTGGCAGGAACAACAACTACAGCAATCAAAATCGTCAGTACTATGACAATCGCTCTTCTAAAGGGCAGGATTTCTCACGTCCACGATGTCAGATATGCAATAAGGTTGGCCATATTGCATCAACATGCTATCAGAGGCATGCTCCACCACCCTCTGCCAATGCTGTTTCCTACTCCTATTCTCCTTCTCAATGGCTTCCGGACACAGGGGCAAGCCATCATGTAACCCCTGATCAGTACAGCCTGACCAATTACTCAGAGTATCCTGGTGCAGACTCAGTACAACTTGGCAACGGTCATGAGTTGTCGGTTCATGGTGTTGGTAACTCTCTACTCCCTTCCCCAACTCGTTCTCTACATATTAATAATGCCCTTCATGTTCCTACAATCAAAAAATCCTTACTCTTAGTAAAACAATTTGCACATGACAATAATGTATTTTTTGAATTCCATCCTGACAATTTCTTTGTGAAGGACCGAATAACCAAGAAAACAATACTTACCGGTCGGAGTAATGGTGGATTGTATGTCTTCAACCCAGAAGCTCCCCAAATCATGACGGTTACAAGGGTTGGAGAGGATCTGTGGCATCGTCGACTTGGTCACCCACATCTGCAGGCACAACAGCAAGTTTTAAAACTTTTAGGTTTATCAATGTCTAGTCAGTCTAGTTCTTCTTCTTGTCTTTCTTGTCCCTTGGTAAATCGCATCGTTTGCATTTATCTACTTCTTCTCATCGTTCTTCCAAACCCTTGGATTTGTTGTTTAGTGATGTTTGGGGACCTTCCCCCTATTCCAGTATTGATGGTTCAAAGTACTATGTCGTTTTTCTGGACAACTACAGTAAACATCTATGGTTTTATTCAATCAAACAAAAGTCTGATGTTTATGAGTTGTTTATTCGTTTTCAAGCAGAGGTAGAGCGACAATTTGCCACAAAAATAAAAGCCATTCAAACAGACTGGGGAGGGGAATACAGAAAATTACACCAATATTTCAAACAATGTGGCATTAAACATCGCATTCAGTGTCCCCACACTCATGAGCAAAATGGCTCCATTGAAAGAAGACATAGACATATCGTTGAAACTGG
>JAKUCV010000294.1:43084-69297 GCA_028386065.3 Turnera subulata | reverse complement strand
CGATCAAGGCTTGCAAGATGAAGACTTCCTCCCTATTTTCTTCCCCTTCCTCTCGTCATTCCTCTCTGCCTCTCTATTTTTTTTCAGTGTTTTTTTTTCTGCTCGTCAATCGCTGCCCACTCCTCTCTCTTCTTTTAATTTTTCTTCTTTTGTGTCAAGTGGTGGGCCCCATGTGTGTTTGGACCCACCCACTCAACAACTTGCAAGTCTCATCCAAGGGTTCAAGCATATTACGTTTAGACATTCTGTTAGGAGTTCAAATCATGTAGCAGATTCTCTTGCCAAATGGGGTGTATCTAGATCCACTGATCTTGTCGCTTGGCTTTGAAACGTTGTATTTGACTTCTAATCATTAATAAAATTCACATGTTGTTCAACCAAACAAACCAGTAGTGGGAAGAAGCCCAGGTTAAAAGTTAGTATAGGCTTATAGCAGCAGAATTCATACCAAAATGATAAGTTGCAAGATAAAAAGCATTTCACAAAAAGACACCATTTACATCCACAAGACACATAAATTTGAAACATCATTTAACACATAGATAAAGTATGTTTTTGACACCAATATGTAGCAAGGGAACTTTGGGGGAAAAGAAAAGCGGGAAAAGGAACCAAATGGTACGTACCTCAAGGTTATTATATATTTGACGCTTACCCTTTAATTCCTGTCGCTCAGGCTTGCTTTCACTATGCTCATCATCACCCTTTTGATTTTCCTTCTCAAGTACCACTATAACAGATTCGCCTGTCCTCGGAATATATCCACAAACTAATGCCTCACATATGATATGAAGCCTGAAACAGTCTCATACTGACGACCCTGTAAAACAGAGAGGACAAGAAAGAATTTTTGTTGTGAGACCACATAGTATATATGGCTGGCCATTCTCAAGCCTATAAAATTGGACTTGTCATAAATCAAGTTCTTTTCAACAGTTTAATCAATTAATGTGT
Organism: Turnera subulata; assembly: GCA_028386065.3. Taxonomy (NCBI): domain Eukaryota; kingdom Viridiplantae; phylum Streptophyta; class Magnoliopsida; order Malpighiales; family Passifloraceae; genus Turnera; species Turnera subulata. Next base: position 68,343 of record JAKUCV010000294.1, on the reverse strand, counting down.
TGCCTTTTCTTTTTAGATTAAAGCGTTTTTTGTCCCTGTGTAAGGCCTCAAAGTTGGAAGTCATCCTCGTGTAGGATTTTGGCCTCTTTTTATCCCTCCGTTCATCGCTTTTGGTTAGTTTTGGTTTGTCCGGCCAAAATCCGACCAAAATTGCTGATGTGGCAAGTTTTTGACTCCATATCAGCTTTGTGGGGCCCACATATCAGGGTTTAACCCAAAACCGACCCAGCTCCACTCGACTTGTTTCTTCCTCCCGATTGGTCTGGTTAGAAATTTTTAAATTTGCAAAAAAAACCCTTACTACACATAATTTATGGATTTTTAATTAAAATACCTAAATTATAATCCTTACTCTTAGATTATTTTTTTTAAAAGATTACCTAAATATAAATTTTTGACTCATCTAAATTTTTTTACCCATAACCCAATTTAAAATTTTAAATTAAATTAAATTCTAGTATCAAAAATTAATATGAAAAAAACAACACAATTGCATCTGAATTTTTTTCCAATATTAACTTTTTGACCAGATTTAATATTTAAAAAAAAACAACACAATTACAATTAATTATCTCATTATCTAATATGAAAAGATTAGCTCAAATTTTATTTTCCTCTTCAATTATCTCCATAAATTTCTCTTAATCTTTTCTTATTAAAGAATATTTTAATTAAAAAAACAAAAATAATTTCTACCACCATCACCCTCCTCCACCGACCACCACCAGAACCAGTACCACCCTCCTCCAGCACAACGACCACCACAAGAAACACCACTACCCTTCTCCTCCATAAGCACCGGTGGGATTGAGATTCCATTCTTGCTTTTTTACCATTAACAACATCAACACAATCACAAACTTACCATCATCATCGTCACAACCCACAAAACAACTCAATTCAATTAGTCCTGTGGTGCCGTAATCAATCCGGCTCGAATTCCCAAAGTTGTCGGTGAAGTAAGGCACTATCTCGACGACCGAGGCATTGAGTTCATCGGGAAAGAACTGGAGCATCAAGGACTCGCGGTGGAAGATGAATCGAGAGCGGGAGCAAGAGCAACGAGCCGTAAAGCATGCCCTGTTCCTCCCGATTGGGCACCTCGCTCCTCCAATTGGCCACCACCATCAACAACCCAACACACAGCCACCATCCGCAACCCAACACACAGCCACCATAAAAAACCATCGAGACACCCGTCAGCCGCCCTAACCCCGGCCTCCAAGCACCGAACCCGACACCACCGTCAACAAAACACACAACACGAACAACCAACACGCAGAACAACCCGATTAGACAAAGAACTCGGGAGACCAACAAGCAAGGGAAGAGAACGAGGAAGAGAAAAAAAGAAACCACCGACGGCGGCGACTGTTGCAGCACGGAGCAAAACCCATACTGAAAAATCCCCAAAATCCACAAGCGGTGGCTGCGACAGATCAAGCGGTTGTGGCCTGCCGTCGTTGCGTTGCTTGCCTTTGCCAACACAGGGCTGCACCGCTTGGACATGGCGGAGGAGGCACAGGCGGAGCGGATGGAGGAGTGGTTGACGTAGAGGATCTTGGGGAGGTGGGGGAGAGGAGGTTGTCGTGGGAGCTGGAGATGAGGGCGAGGAGGCTGACTCAGTGACGGCGGATGAGGAGGACTCACTGGGCTTGTGGGATCGGGGCCAGGATTATCGCGGGGGGTGGTAGACCTCCGACCAGGAGGGGGTGGGGGGAAGGCGGTTGTGGAAGAGTTGCAGGAAAGGGTCGGGGATTTGGGGCAGGGGGATGATGAGGAGAAAGAAAAAGAAAAGAAAAAAAGAAAGAGAGAAAAGAAAAAGAAAGAGAAAGATAAAGTGTAAATATTTTTTTTAATTTAATTTGGTAATAGATAAATAAATTATGAAGTGTTAAAAAAATTATATTTGGAAAACATTCTAAGGGTGCAAAAAATTGGGATGTGTGAAAATTTAATTAAAAAATTAATTTAAGAATAAAGATTATATTTGGACATTTTAACTAAAAAGTTAAAAAATTGTGGGTTGGGACATTTTTGTCGGGTTAACCGGTTGGAAGAAACGGGATCGGGTGGAACTGAGTCGGTTTTAGGTTAAGCCCTGACATGTGGGTCCCATAAATCTGATGTGGCACCGGAAAAATGTGCCACGTCAGCGGTTTTGGCCGGAGAGATCAAAAGAATCCAAAAGGGTCGAACGAAGGGATGTAAACTGGCCAAAATCCTACACGGGGATGAAAACCAACTTTGAGGCCTTACACAAGGACAAAAAACGCCAAAATCCTTTCTTTTCATTGTGGGAGCTATGCTACGAACCAAATGTCCTTCACTCCATTAGCTACGTACCAACTTTCATAACTAGTTAAAGCAAAGCAATTTAACTGTGAGAAAATATTTTTAAAAATATCACTTAACTGCGTAGACAAAAAGGATAATTAAGTCACCGTGGTGTTGTTGTAATCAAGTGTGCGTTTATCTGTCAAAAAAAAGGATAATTAACTACAATATTTTTCCCCAATCAAAATACTTATTCTAATTTGAGCTGGTAGTCTGTTAAAGATATGAGTAATAGTTCGTTGTGAAACATTACCATGCCCGGGGTATACGAAAGGGGAAAAAAAAAAATGAAACTTAAGTACAGACAAAAGAAACTACGGAATACACACAATCAGGACAAATTGAAAAGGTACTTACCCGACTTTTGAACTAAGCGGCAGGTATAGTTTGTTAAGCTTCTAGATTGGGTGTATATTTTTTTTTTTTGGTTTTCTGTATCGTTTATTGAACCAATACATCATAACCTTTGGTAAACTTTCATGAAAATTTCGGTGGCCAGTAAAAGCAAAGCAGCTTAAACTGTGAGAAATATTTAATTCAAAGAGGTAGTAGTATCAACATACAAAAAACCAATTCAACCTCAACCTGAGCAGCAGTAACCAATAGCACTGTACATAAATTACAAGGATTTGAAAGTCTTTCTATTCACCCTCTAAAACTGACTTGAAACAACAATTGAATCGATGATCTACACATATGTAAATCTGTCCCAGAGTTTTCTTAGTTATTCCCCTAGAAGCATTCGGAATGGTCAGTTTGTCCACATCGCCAAGTGAAATCCCAACATGGCAACACCTCCTAAACTGACCAAAGCCAAACCATCCAATAGTGTTCCAAAAGAATTCCTCAAGAAGATAATGCAAACCAGAAGATTTGAACCATTCATAGGCCATTCAAGCCCGTAATTTACTGTCAGGTTGTAAAACTTGGATTATCCTGCCGCAAATTAAGCTTGTGCTGGCCTTGGGTGGTCGTCTAAAGGAGAAATGCAATTGGAAAGAGATTTATTTCTTTCTCTTCTATTTAAGCATTTGCATTCCTTTTACTTTCAAGGTCCGTTCCATCCTTCAAAGCTGCTTGTGCCTCACTCTCCCTACCCAGTGCAAAAAGGGCAGCAGCTTGTAGATATGCTGCAATATGCCAAATAGGATGTATTGCTTGCGCTTGTAGTGCATCACTCAGGGCCTCAGTTGGCATGTCATTCATGAGGTAACACAAACTTCGACGAGCATGAACAGTAGGGGAAACCATTGTTCCAACATCAATGAACTGCAAATGCAACAAACCTCAGCTTAGCTTAGGAAAATTCCCTTGCAATATAGAAGCCTTTGAACCCTAATGGAAATGCAAAAATATGAGAACTCCACATCATATAATTCACTAAAATCCAGTTTAAACAATGCAGCACAAAATTCAGGAAACCATGTAACAATATGACCTGAGTATAAAATTCACTGGCAGCTTTAAAATCTTTGTGCCGGAAAGCACCATCGCCCTTTTTCTTTGAATTTAATGTTTCCTGCATCTGGTTTGTCCACATCTGGAAGGAAAGCTGCAAGAAAGTAAAGCCATAGTCAGAAGAGCATACAAAAGTTACGGCAAAGCAATATTAATGCCAGAAGGCAGTGAAATGAACAAAGACGAGATGCAACTCAATATGAATTCATTCAATGACATCAAAGGACCAGAACGAGGGATCAAAACATGAGCAATAAAACGATGACAGCAGCTGTGAATATACTACATAAACATGACCGAGGTGTGCCATCTACCATTACATATGGTATTTGAGTCATTAACTTAGGAAAAGGAACATTAAATGATAGCACATAAAATGCACTGTGGTATCACCTGAAGGGATATGTGAATAGTTATGACAGAAGTATGTAACAAGACTATTAATAGCAACTAAAACATGAAGGTTATGTGAACATTATCGAGTTACAATTTGAATTTGATATTCAGAACAAACCTCAGTCGCTGCACCCTCGTCATCTTTATAACCAAGCTTTTCCAAGATCTCATGTATTGCAGTCAAATCCGTTCTTAAACAAGCCTCACCAAGTGGTGACAGAGGTATAGCTGCATTGCCATCCTGTATACCCATTAACTCATGAGAAGGAACCTGCAGGAAAGATAAATTTATTGATGGAAAAAAATTCAACCTTTAACTGGCATTAGGCATACAAACGAGGATACAAGGAAATATTATCAGAAACCAAAATAGTAAATTCACATAAGAACTCATAACTAGTAAATCTCCATAGGGCAGCTGCAAAATGAAATATACTCTTGCCAAAATCAATTTTCAGTTCTGCCTTCTATGGGGGCATCAACATAGAAATGCAAGGGTTTAAAGAAAATCAGCAGTTTGTTTCCCAATGAATGGTCAAACAACCTCAGTATCCTTTTGAAGCGGAATCAAAGCAGCAACTAATGATTTTGGATTTGGCCGTTCCCGGGGCTCATACTGTAAACATCGTGAAGCTAATCGAACCAATTCAGTTCCATCATCATTTGAAAATTGGCCTTCCAAGCAAGAATCTGTCAGCATTTGAATATTTCTGTCTCGTATCAAGTCCAGGGCCTGAAACAAGTAATCCACTGAATTTTAGTAGCAGCACGATAGAACAAAACATTTTCCTATGCTATACTTTGAGATAAAATTAGGAGACTCAAATCGAAACCAATCATCCGGAATTAGCTTTAGTTTTTCATGTCATCAAGTCACATAAATGAGTAGCAGGATAAAAATCTGTGGCATTGTGTCAAATAACTGACATTAGCAAATTTTATCATATTATCACTGCCTTGATTGTAGAAAGGAGCAGAAAGTTTATAAATGCATAGAAATTACAAAGTTCTATGGAGAATGTCAAGTATTCATCTATATTGATATTTATAGACAAGGAAAACCGATTTTGGTTTTTATGTTACACGCATAGACTACACTCTCCTCTCTTCCTGCTGAATTTTGCCTGACTCCCACCCCTGGACACAAAGGTAGCGGCAAGAATCTTTGCTAAAATTCTACATGTGAACTACAACAGTAGAAACCCTCCAAAACTATTCAATCACACAGAATCTTTAGAAAATTCTGTTAATCTAAAGGTGTAGTTACAGGCATGGGTCACAAATAAGCTTCAGTTTCCTCAAGTGTTTAATGCTTATCATTTAAGAAAGGAGTCATTGCATTCAATTATCAGTCACTGAACTTCTGTTTCTAACAGAATCAGCCACAAAAGCCGGTTGCAATTGATGCACAAACCAGAACAGTGTGCTCTGTACCCTTGGCTACACCTTCAATTCTTTTATTTGTGGAAGGGATGGACATAAAATCATAACTATAAGTACGAAGGATAGCAATCATCCCCCACCACTCATTTATTTTGAATTTCCCTACTTGTTCCTATCTGACTGATGCTCAGGAGATTGAAGATGCAGAAAGAATGTGAATGAATATAGTTACAGCTATCACCCCGGTAGTGAACTCGTTTCCACAGTTCAAGATCCAGTTACTACTTCCATCATTGTTCAGAATTTCTTTTCCTTTCTATTCAGGACAAGAGCAAGGATTAGAATATTCGGGAAACGTCAAACAAAGAGAGAAACAGTTTCCCCTCTTATCCTCCTCTAGTGTTCCATTACAAGTCACAGCTTATTTTTTTAGCCACCTACACAACTGTCTTTAATGCACTCCATTTGACAATAAAGAGGATGAACAAACATGTCATCATAGTTTAAGGCTTCCTAACATTCTAATAAGCGTTTCCTTTATTTCTGGCATGCAGGTCAGGGACAGTAAAGGTAAAAGCTCTTGAAACGCACAATAAATGAAATCAGTTTGCCATTACCTAACTCTACGACAAACCAGCTCCGGATGTCTTAATATCTAGCTAAAATATGACCCAGATAAGGAAGAAAGTAAGTTTTTGGGAGGAAGAACCTCCTAGATATCTATAACAAAAATGACTGGTAAATAAGAAAAACTCACATGACTCGGAGGAATATGCTTTCCACTGAGAAGGTCAAGCAACAGGGTGCCAAAGCTGTAAATTACACTTTCTGGTGTCACTCTCCCTGCAGAAAGAATGAAATATAAGAATTATTCAGAACATGGAATAATTGACTTGATTCTAGAGGGGAAAAGAGTTTATGAACACAAATCTCATTGACAACAGACTTCAAATGCCAGGATGATTTCACAACTCTTCAGATATTTTGGTGAAAGATCAAAAACCATGACATGTCAATTGCATAGGAAGACCTAGCTTGCTCTGGAAAGGTACCTGTCCTCAGATACTCGGGAGGAGTAAACGCCAAGTTTGTGCTGTAACTTTTTCCATCTCTACTGTTCTTCATCAGACCAAAACATGAAAGTCTAGGGTTGCCCTCCTGAAAATAAAATGACACATTGAATCTTATCGAAACCAAACTCCCAATCATTAACTGAAAGAAAAGAGAATTAGTGATAAAAGCAGACTTACATCATCAAAAACAATTCTATAGGCATTGAGATCATGATACAGAGCACGCCCTTTGCTAGTACAATATTCTAAAGCTTGTGCAAGATGTAACGCCACCCTAAGTCGCATTGCCCATTTCATAGGTTGGGTTTCCCCTGAAGATGCCAAAATTGAGATGCAAGAATCAAAGATAATCACAGGGGAAAAAATATCACCGCATCATTGTCTAATGTAGTGTCCAATCTGAGCCAGATTCCATGCAAACTCCATGGTAGCATGGAGTTAGAATGTGTATTTTCAAAAAATGAATCATGAGTGCACAAGATCCCCAGCCAGTTATCCAATAATATCCTTTGCCAATTGAGTAGTAAAGGGCACACAGACTCCTTTTTTCCATATTTTAGAGAAAGAACTGTAGAAAAATAGGCAAAAAATTGATCTACATTGTTATTAGGCAACAAAAAGCGTCCTGCATTAAAGCTTTTAACACAAAAATATTATAATTTATCCATAATAACTATAATTATTAGTAACCTTTGCAATTGGAATGTGGCCAAGGACTACTTACAATGAAATAGGTGTTTTGCTAGCGTATCATTGGGCATAAATTCTGCAACAAGCAATCTCTCATCTCCTTCACAGCAACAACCAAGTAAATTCGCTAACCTATTGTTCCGGAGCTGACCAACAGCTTTTGCTTCTTCCTAAAGTTTCCAACACCAAAGTTAAGGTTTCATTGAAATGCATATCTACACTAAGATGGTATCCATAAATTAGTGAGGGAGGGATTCAGTTACCAAAAATTGTCTAGAATCAGGCCAAGCAGATCTATTGAAGCGTTTCACAGCAATCTTCCTCTGATTCTCAAGCTTCCCCTTATAAACCACATTCGGAGCCTTTTCACCATGTTCAGAAACTATATTCTCCACAGAAAACCCAGACGTGGCCATCCTGAGTGTGTCAATGCCGTATTCACGGAAGGCGGGCATATCATCAGTTTCACCCTTCTCCTCATTTTCTGCCAACAAGAACCAACTCAAAAGATGACAATCATTGCATAAAAGGAATTGGAAGATGAATCTAACAAACAGAACGTACAAATTATAGGATTTAAAAAAACCACCTAATTCCACTTACCCTCATTGCGTTCCTCCGGAACTGACACATCATTCTCAGAACTCCAACAACACCCCGACAACTTCGAACACTCACAACCCATCCCAATACCAGAATTCAAAAGCAAACACTAAATATCAAGAAATTCTTAGTACAATTAGGCTCTCAGTTCAACCACTCCATCCAGCTCCAGAAACTCTAATCTTCTCAGCAACTTACAACATGATCACACTAATCATGTCGATAATTCAAATCCTCGGCACGGTCAGGACAGAGAAAAGATCGAAACTTCCAGTTACCCTGTGACAATAACAATATAATATCAACAAAATATTCCTCCTACGAGCAACCCATATTCACAGAAACAGTTAAAAATGAGAATCTTATAAGCCACTTTCTGATTAGTCCTCTAAATGACGGCAAATTCTGGAATCAATCTTATCACCTTATCAACTTCCGATTTCCCATTTTGGCATCAACCAAAAAAAAAAGGCCAAAGATTCAAACCACCAATCTATTTTCCAAGAGTTTTAAGTACCAAACAACACAAAGCAGAGATAAAAATAACACCTTTAGCGGAGTTTCACAGCAAGTCAACTCACAAGTCAATGAAACTCGAGGTCTCTGCAGCTTTCACCTGATTCAAAATCACGAAACCCAGTTCAAATCAAAGCAGCAAAAAGCTGCAGAACCGAAAACAAACAACGTTTAGAAAGGAAGATAGGAGCTTTAACCTGAGAGGGTCAAAATGAATGGGAAAGGTGAAAGCTTTTTGAGTGATATTATTGAGCCCTTTTATGCCCTTTTAAGGTTTTGTTTGGTTTCTGTGAAAAAAAATGGAGGAGCATGTGTGGTTTTGGAAAGTGGGTTTTTTTGTGTGTATTGAAAACTGTTGCCCTGTTTCTTTCTTTCTTTCTTTCTTTCCCTTTTTTTTTTTATTTTGAATCTGAGAGATCAGTTTCTTGAGGTTTGTGTGAATGGGAAGAATTTCTTTTAGAGAGGGGGTGGTGGCTAGTTTGAGATTTGGATTGAGAATTATTTTGGATTAAAAAATGTACAGTGGTGGTGTGTATAATAAATGGTATGGTGGTGTACTGGTGTAGTAGAATAGTCAGGACTCAAGAGAGACTAGACTGTATGTATTCTTTGAAGATATGCAAGGGAAACAAAGAGATAGAGAGATTTGTGTTATATGTATGTGTGTATTTGTGTGTGCTGTTTTTTGCTTGCATTGTGGTGTGGCGTTGGGCTTTGCCTGTTTACTTACTCTCTCATCTCTTGATTTTCTTTTGTTTTTCCAATAATTTCCACCGACATGACCCTCACTTTCCTCAATTTTCAACACCAAAGCCCCCATGATCATTTGCCCACCCGTTGTCTCCAACAACTTGTTAAAACCAACAGAAAATACCAAAGGTATCATGGCCTCCAAGCTTCTGTAGGTGGGAGGATAGAATGATAAGAAAATGTAAGAAGCAAACAGAAGGAACAAGAAATAAAATTGGAAGGATTTGATGTGGGTGTGCATAATTGTGAGAGGATTATATCCATTAGTAAAGCCCAATGTGGGTATAAATATTAAGGTATATTTTTTACATAAAGTATTTAAATTTTGTATAAAATGGAAATTTTAAGTTATCATTGCCCCAAAATTTGCGAGGGAGTTTCCGCCTAAATTTAGGGCAATAGCATAAACAATCAAATTATGGGTTGAACTATCGGATTCAATCTCGTTGGTCCTCCTTATTCACTACTTATTAATTAGCGTATATGCCGCTATAAAAATCCTTTACATTCTTTACAAAGTATTTAAAAATTTTCTAAAAAAGAAACAAAAAGTTGTCATTCACGGGAGTTACCGCCCAAATAGAGCACAATAACTTAAGCTTCTAAATCGTAGATTACACTCCCGGATTCAATCTAATTGGTCCTCTTTATTCATACAAAAAGTTGTCATTGCGCCAAAATTTATACGGAAGTTACCGTTTAAACAAAGCACAATAACTTAAGCTTCTAAATCGTAGATTAAACTCCCGGATTCAATCTAATTGGTTCTCTTTATTCATACCACTAGTTATTGATTAATGTATATGTCATTATAAACATTTTGCGCATTATTTACATAAATATTTAAAAAATTTCTTAAAACCCCCATAGTTGTCATTACGCCAAATTTTGCAAGGTAATTGGCCGCCTAAATTTAGTGGAAGGGCATAAGCTTCCAAACGGTGGGTCGAACTCTCAGACTCCATCCAAACAGGTGAATGAGGAGAGATTATAGTTCTCATTAAAAAACAAAACATTGGAGTTTGATGTAAAAGTTTTTTTCCCCCTTCATATGGACAACTAAAATATTTTCAAGCCCCTCAACTCAATAAATTTCACTGTTTGACGAAAAGAAAGTAAAATTATCCAATTTTTATATCAGGAATGTAAAGGGGGACAACAATTAAACATTTCATTGGAAGGAACGGTTATGCGCATCTTCTTTTTTTTTTTTTTGTTCAACGGTTATGCGCATCTTCTGTAATAACAGAAAATAAAGATTGACCATGGAGAAAAACATGAAATGCCATGTCACTTCCAAAATAACTCAAACAGAAGTAGTACCACAAGGCATAGATACATTAATACTTATAAATCAAATAACGCACGGGTTAAAATATTAATTTATATGATGGAAGAATTTGGAATTATTGCTAGTAAAATTATTTTTGATGGATATAAATCACTGCCGGTCAGGGGAAAAAATTAGCCAAAGATACTTCGAAGATGACAAGATATATATATATATATAGCCCGGTGGCTTTTGTTTCTTTAAGTGCCAAAGAGATAGAGATAAGAGTGCACTTTTTAGCCAGAATTTGTCCTTTAATTGGCAAGAAACATAAAATTGTATCCCAAAAGCAAGATTGTTGGGTACATCACAATCTGTGACTCTGTGTCACTATCTAAGCCTCAAAATTTATTGGCATTTTGGCAATATTAAAATAAATAAACATTGATTGCTTGCAAAATAGAGTGTCCACACTAGTATGAAACACGAACAGGAATCTTTCATTTCGCATAATTAGGTGTTCTCCCATGAAGGTTCCCTTCTATAAACTTGATTTGATTGACAACAATAATGAATAATGTCATGTCTATACTCTGGGGAAAACTTCTTGAACATTCTAAGTGACATTTACTAACTTATTTAGTTCATCTTTTTATAAGTCAATTAGTTAACTATTAATGGGTAGTATGTATTCATGAATGCACGCAAGGCATCAACTTTATGAGAATCTACACACCTCTCATGCATCAATTATCATGTGTTATATGCTAACTTAAATCCTTAGTTGTTCAACCTTTTTTTTTTGCGAAAAATTGGCAGCATATATATATACAACATTGTGACCCAGATGCATTTTAACTAATGAAATATGTTAATCATACCTGGAAGTGATACAATAATAAAAAAAATCTTATTGTTAAAAGTAAATTTATTTCCTACTTTAAAAAGAAAATCAAATAGCCCATCCAATTAGACAAAAGAATAACAAAAACAAAAAAAAAACAAATACTAATTTATGAACTAATTAACCTCCCACCCACTTCCAATCTCATTCGAATAACTGGACCCCCATAATTAATTAGTAGACACCTGGAATAAAAGTCACCAGTTCATGTCACTGAATACTTGTTTGGGTATAATAGGGAGTTGGTTATAATTAACAAACAATTAATTAGAAAAACATTAATGATGATGACAAATTGGCCAATTAGAGGAGCTACCTAATACTGTTAGCTCCCATCGCTTTCTATCTTTTATTTTCAGCATCTTTGTAATGGTACTTTTTTTACAATAATAATCATGCCTAACAAGCATTATCAACCTAGACAATTGCTATTTAGTTAGGTCATAATCCATGTAGCCATCAATTTCCACAGGAGATTAGGAAAAAAAGGCTTAAAGAAGGTACTAGAGAGAGTTTAAATGTCAGAACAAAAGCGACAATGGCTTCAGACCAAAAAAAATTATTGACAATTTTGTTTCCTTATTGTATCTATTGTTAGTTTCAAGCCAAAGCCCAAAAATTTATGGAACTTCCAATGTGATTATAGGCTTAATAATTGAAACTGTCTTGCCAAAGAATACAAGGATCTATGTAGTTGGATTGACAATTGTCACTTTTGTAGGGTATGATTTATTGGTGTGCTATTATTTTTGGCCTCTTCCACTTAAAGATCATGAGATCTCTATCACTAGAAAAGCATGGATTTGATACAGGGGACGGTGGCTCTGTGGATAGTGCTATGGTGCCATGATAAAATCGTGGTGTGTTTTTCAGTTTTTGTTTTACAGGCTATGATTAGGATTAGAACTTGAGCCATTGAGTCCTCAAGATGAATTTAGAATTAATGTATTTTTTTCTCTGATTTTGACTTTGAACTAGACTCTCATAGTTTATTTTTTATTATATTACAAATTTATCCATTGCTTTTTTATATGGATAAATGAAAAAATAATAATTATATTTCCAATTAGCAAGAATCACATTTAGAGAGTAATATGGAACAAAAAATTAACGCTACCTATTTTCGAAAATTGGCCAGTTATGTTAATTTACAAACTCTGGAAGCACAGAGATATGTGTTTTTCTTCACATTTAATAATTTTTTATTCCAACTAATGGGATTGGTACAAATGGCAAGTGACATGATTTCCTTTAAACAAGGCTTCGGGTTGAAATTCTTGTATATGTAAAAAAAAATTATTGGGAGACTCACCCACCACAACTAGCACTACAACTAGGTAGACAATTTAGGTCGGATCTAAATTAATCGGGATAAAACTTCGGAAATTGGATGGAAACCAAATTTTTTTTTGAAACCAAAGAAATCTTGTTTGGGAAGTATTTATGCCGAATGATTTCAAAAACAATTTCGGAAAATTGGTGCTCTAAAAATAGAAAATAGGAAACTACAAAAAGATGTTTTCAACTGTTTTCCACTAATTTTCAGGTAGCAAATTTGTAAATAAATGGTATAAATTAATATTTTCCTTTTCTTCTTCGACATTAATCCATCATTCCCAATCGATCTGTTCCTTTATCACAAACTCTACCCCCACCGACGAGTTTATCTTACCCAATCCCCCATTTTTAAGTCTGGCAAAGAATCACCCAATTCCATGGATACAACCTGCAGCTCCACCACCATTGTCTTCTTCACCAAGTCCGGTGACGCCAGGATCCAACCACTGCAACACTTTTTTTCTTGAATGAGATTTGATTATTATTGCAAGATGAGAAATAAAAAAGGTTACTGGACACAAAAGATACGAAGATGAAGGAACTGAGAAGACTAGTGCAGACTGAACACTAAGGAGGTAAGTCGCCGGTAAGAAGGTCAGATAGGGGGAAGCCTCTTGCTTTGCTCTTCGATCTAGCAGGAAACTCTAAAAAGGATAAGTTCAAAGATAAATTCCCAGATAACTTCAATCTCTTCAAAGATAGACTCAATTCTACTACCACGCTTTCTTTTTCAATTGTGGTTGACTAGATTTTCAATTTTGGTGGACTAGAAAAAGAGAGAATATGGTGGGATAAGATGAGGGATCGGTGCTTTGGTGGTTTCTCCAAAACCAAGATTTAAGAACAAATATCCAAACAAGATCTGAATACTTGTTTTCCTTCTAAAAACAGATTTTAAGTATAATTCTGAAAAATTATTCTCTAATACAAAAATAAGGAAACAATTACAAACACACCCTAAAATTTTCATTTCACAAAAAGATAAAGATGGTAGAATAAATTAGCACTCTGGCACGTAATGATGAATTTCTTTGGCGCCAAACCGTGGAACTTGTTGGTGCGTTTCCTCCTTTTGGGGGCCACCACAAACAAGTGCTGCATTAAGGAAATGGAGCACCAAGGAGTGGCGCACAAAGCTGGAAATGGAGCACTACAGATTTTGCTCCCATGTCCCTGCAATTGTGAATTTTTTGCACAATGGTCCCTGTGAGTTGCCTATAAATAGGCAGCTCATTTATCATCCAAATCATCCCAATCATTCACAACAAGAGTGAATAAGAGAAGTGAGTGAGAGATAGAGAGAGTGTTGGAAGGAGGGAAGAAATTTAGGAGAAAATATTCCTTAATATTTTCTCAAATCCCCTCTTAAATTAGGGAGTGACAAAATAGTGAGAAAAAATACCTTAGGGGTATTTTTGACAAACACTTGGGAAACACCTTGTGGGGCACTATTTTGGGTAGAACTCTAGGTTTGTTATACCCCTAAAATTTAGGGAAGTCTCTCTTGTAAGCCTACTATTTTTATAGTGGAAGTTTTTCCGGTGGGATCGGGATTGTGGACGTAGCCCGGAATTTGGGTGAACCACGTTAAATACTGTGTGTCATTTATCTCTTTTTTTTCTCCACTTGTTTATTTCCTTGTGAGGTGATATTATTTCCGCAAGATAGTGCCACCGGGCCCAACAACTGGTAGCGGAGCAGAAGGTTTGTGCTTTGTCAAGTGCAAGGTTGTGAATTAATACACTGTGCAAGTGAATCCTGTCTAGGAGACTGGGTTTTAAGTGAACCTTTGTTCCTCCAGTCTTTCCTGGGGATTTATCTTGGAATGATAATTCTGTCTTAGGAGATCGGCTAGGCCATCTTTCCTGGGAATTATCGAATCAGTTCAATTCACTACTTGTACGGGCACTATTCACCGCAAGGATTTTCCTAGATCGAGGAGCTAGTCAGTCTTTGATCCAGATGGAGGCGAGGATAAACAAGATGATCACCCTTGATGGCACAAATTACCACTTATGGAGAAACAAGATGAAGGATCTCCTATTCGTGACGAAGATGCATTTACCGATGTTCAGTACGGTAAAGCCTGAAGATAAGTCAAACGAGGAGTGGGAGTTTGAACACATCCAAGTCTGCGGTTATATACGGCAATTTGTTGAGAATAATGTTTACAACCACGTTTCTGGCATTGAGCATGCTAGAACACTGTGGGAAAAGCACGAAGAATTATATGCCTCAAAGACAGGGAACAACAAGCTATTTTACTTGACGAAGCTGATGCAAGTAAAATACCAAGAAGGCAAAATGGTTGCAGATCACCTTAATGAGATGCAAGGGATCGTGGACCAACTGTCTAGCATGGGCATAAAATTCGACGATGAGGTGCTTGCTCTTATGGTCCTGGCGACTCTCCCAGATTCATGGGAAACCTTGAAGGTTTCAATCACAAACTCTGCACCTAACGGTGTCGTGAGTATGGCAACTGTCAAAAGTGGCATTCTGAATGAAGAGATGAGACGAAGAACACAAGGCTCGTCTTCTTCACAGTCAGAGGTCTTGGCTACAGTGACGAGAGGGAGAAGTCAGAACAAAGGTCAAAGTAGCAGAGACAAGAGCAGGGGTAAATCCAACAAGTTCGCCAATGTTGAGTGCCATCACTGCAAGAAGAAGGGCCACATCAAGAAATTCTGTCGACTCTTTAAGAAAGAGCAGAAGAAGAATAAAGGCAAAGATGTGAAGAAAGAAGAAAGCAGTGATGATGAAGCGAATTCTCTCGGAGAGTTCAATGTAGTTCATGATGATGATATCATCAACCTTACTATCCAGGAGACAAGCTGGGTAGTTGATAGTGGTGCTACTGTTCATGCTACACCACGGAAAGAACTCTTCTCTTCTTACACTCCTAGTAATTTTGGGACTGTAAGAATGGGAAATGATAAATTCTCAATGGTCGTCGGCAAAGGAGATGTTTGCCTAGAGACCTTGAACGGGATGAAGCTGCTTTTGAAGGATGTCAGGCATATTCCAGATATGCGTTTGAATCTAATCTCTGTTGATAAGCTCGACGAGGAAGGTTTTTGTAATACCTTCTACAATGGTCAATGGAAGCTCACCAAAGGCTCGTTAGTGGTGGCACGAGGTACAAAGGTGTCAAAGTTGTACGTGACCCAGGCAAAAGTTCCTCAGCATGATGTAAATGTTGTGGAGAACGACAGCCAAGTTTAGCTGTGGCACAGACGCCTTGGACACATGAGTGAGAAGTCAATGGTGAAGCTGGTTAAGAAGAATGTTCTGTCAGGATTGAACCAAATCCAGCTGAAGAAGTGCAGTCACTGTCTAGCTGGTAAGCAAAATAGAGTTTCTTTCAAGAGCTTTCCTCCTTCTAGAAAGAAAGATGTGCTAGAACTGGTACACTCAGATCTCTGCGGGACTTTTAACAAGTCCCTTGGTGGTGCCCAGTATTTTATGACCTTCATTGATGATCACTCACGGAAAACCTGGGCTTACACATTGAAGTCTAAAGATCAAGTGTTGTCAGTCTTCAAGCAGTTTCTAACTATGGTGGAAAGAGAGACAGGAAAGAAGCTGAAGTGCATCCGGACAGATAATGGTGGTGAGTACACAGGTCCATTTGATGCTTACTGCAAAGAGCATGGTATTCGGCATCAGTTTACTGCATCCAAAACTCCACAGTTGAATGGCTTAGCTGAGAGGATGAATAGAACTTTGATTGAGAGAACAAGATGCTTACTCTCTCACTCGAAGTTACCACAGGTCTTTTGGGGTGAAGCACTACTCACAGCGGCTTATGTGCTGAACCATTCACTTGTGTCCCTCTTCAGTATGAGGCTCCAGAGAAGGTGTGGTCAGGAAGGGACATTTCCTATGATCACCTACGAGTGTTTGGGTGTAAAGTTAATGTTCACATCCCCAAGGATGAAAGAAGCAAACTAGATGCCAAGACAAGGCAGTGTGTGTTCATCGGTTATGGCCAAGACATGTTTGGCTATAGGCTTTATGATCCAGTAGAGAAGAAGCTTATCAGGAGTCGAGATGTTGTCTTTATGGAGGATCAGACCATAGAAGACATTGACAAAACAGAGAAGCCTAGTAATGATCTAGAGGAGTTTCAGTTACCTCCAATAGAGACGCCGAGACAAGTTGGAGATGATGTTCAGGATATTCATCCTGAAATTCCTAATGATCCTGCTGAAGATGAGCCAGCAGATGCTATTGAAGATGATGGCAATGATGATGCAGCTAATGATGATTCAGCTAGTGATGACCCTCCTTCGCCATCAAGTAATTCTCCTTATCGAACAAGGTCTGGTAGAGTTGTGCAACGCTCTGCCAGATATTCTCCAAGTGATTATTTGTTGCTCACTGACGGGGGAGAACCAGAAAGCTATGATGAAGCTATTAATGGTGAGCATAAGGAGAAGTGGGTTAAAGCCATGCAAGAAGAGATGAAATCCTTGCATGAGAACAAGACTTTTGAGCTAGTGAAGCTGCCCAAAGGCAAGAGAGCTTTGAAAAACAAGTGGGTATTCAGGATCAAGCATGAAGAGCACAGTCCACTTCCAAGATTCAAAGCAAGATTAGTTGTCAAAGGTTTCAGTCAAAGGAAAGGGATTGACTTTGATGAAATCTTCTCACTAGTGGTGAAAATGACCTCAATCCGCACAGTGCTGGGATTAGCTGCGAGTCTCAACCTGGAGGTTGAACAGATGGATGTTAAAACAGCCTTTCTATATGGTGATTTGGAAGAAGAAATATACATGGAGCAGCCAGAGGGTTTCCAGCGGAAAGGAAAAAAGGATTATGTTTGCAGTTTGAAGAAGAGCCTTTACGGCTTAAAACAAGCTCCAAGACAGTGGTATAAGAAGTTCGAGTCTGTGATGGAGCAGCAGGGCTATAAGAAGACTACTTCAGACCACTGTGTATTCGTCCAGAAATTTTCTGACGATGACTTCATCATCCTATTGCTCTATGTGGATGATATGCTGATTGTTGGCCAGAATGTCTCCAGAATCAACAGCTTGAAAGCACAGCTAAGCAAGTTTTTCGCCATGAAAGACTTGGGGCCAGTAAAACAAATTCTCGGGATGAGAATTGTTCGAGATCAACAAGCCAAGAAGATATGGCTGTCCCAAGAGAAGTATATAGAGAAGGTCTTCAACGATTCAACATGGATAAGGCTAAAGCAGTCAGCTGTCCTCTCGCTAACTACTTTAGACTTAGCCCTGAGCAGAGTCCATCTACGGATGAGGAGAAGAAAGTGATGGAGCGGATTCCATATGCCTCAGCAGTGGGAAGCTTGATGTATGCCATGGTATGTACCCGACCAGACATTGCTCACGCAGTTGGAGTGGTGAGCCGATACCTTTCGAATCCTGGTAAAGAGCATTGGAATGCTGTCAAGTGGATTCTCAGGTATCTTCGAGGTACCTCCAAAATGTGTTTATGTTATGGAGAAGACAAACCGGTTCTGGTTAGATACACTGATGCAGATATGGCTGGTGATGTTAGTTCCAGAAAATCTACATCAGGATACCTGATTAATTTTTCAAGGGGAGCTGTGTCATGGCAATCAAGGTTACAGAAGTGTGTTGCTCTGTCAACTACAGAAGCCGAGTTCATTGCAGCAACGGAAGCATGTAAGGAGTTATTGTGGATGAAGAAGTTCTTAACTGAACTTGGATTCTCGCAAGATAGTTATCAGCTATTTTGTGATAGTCAAAGACACATTGATGTGAGATACAATTGGATCAGGGATGTACTGGAGAAGAAGATGTTGCAACTCGAGAAGATCCATACAGAGGAGAATGGATCTGACATGCTGACGAAGACACTTCCAAGAGGAAAGTTTGAATATTGCCGCGAAGCTGCCGGGATGGTGGATTCCCCCATATAGTAGGAAAGGGGGAGAATTGTTGGTGCGTTTCCTCCTTTTGGGGGCCACCACAAACAAGTGCTGCATTAAGGAAATGGAGCACCAAGGAGTGGCGCACAAAGCTGGAAATGGAGCACTACAAATTTTGCTCCCATGTCCCTGCAATTGTGAATTTTTTGCACAATGGTCCCTGTGAGTTGCCTATAAATAGGCAGCTCATTTATCATCCAAATCATCCCAACATTCACAACAATTGTGAATAAGAGAGTGAAAGAGAGAGTGTGGGGGAGGGAAGAAAAATTAGGAAGAAAATATTTTCTTCAAATCCCCTCTTAAATTAGAGAGTGACAAAATAGTGAGGAAAAATACCTTAGGGGTATTTTTGACAAACACTTGGGAAACACCTTGTGAGACACTATTTTGGGTAGAACTCTAGGTTGATTATACCCCTAAAATTTAGGGAACTCTCTCTTGTAAGCCTACTATTTTATAGTGGAAGTTTTTCCGGTGGGATCGGGATTGTGGACGTAGCCCGGTATTTGGGTGAACCACGTTAAATATTGTGTGTGATTTATCTCTTTTTGTCCTCCACTTGTTTATTTCCTTGTGAGGTGATATTATTTTCGTAAGATAGTGCCACCGGGCCCAACAGAACTGGCAGTTGAATATTTCTTTAAAAATATTTATCCATCAAGTATTGCACAGTTATGTGATTGGCGGGTGATTTGTCCTAAAAAATTTATCACCAAAATAATAATTCACCTTGTTCCCAAAAAAAAAAAATCACCAGAAAAGACGTTAATGTTGACCAAATTGTTTTTTTTTTTCATCTCTTTTCCAATGAGTATCAGTTATTCAGTTCAAGTTTGTAAGGACTCGTCTAATTCTTTTCTCGAACTAGTGACATTCCTGCTATATATGTATAATAATTTTTTAGAAAAGAAAAGAAAAACTAGTAATATGCTCCAGTCAAAATTGGCATTTGGTCAAAGACCCACCTATTACCAAACATATATGAAAATTAAGGTTCACTGAAATTTCATCTTAGCCGTCAATTAATATCCTTTTTTTTTTTTATTCCCATGTTTATGGCAGCCCATCCCCTCCCAACTGACACGTATCCACATGCTCCTCCCCCCAAATCCTCCTCCACCATCTACACTCGCAATTTAGACGCGTTCCTTACAAACGCTCCCTCCACGGTGAAGTCGTGATGAATACCTGAAGAATTGTGGAAAAAGAAGGTGCACCAGCAAACGTAAATGCTCCTACTGCGATCAAAGTTACATTATTGTATTCTTTTTCTTCATAAACAAATTTATGTCAAGATTGGAGTTCTTTTTATTAATATTTAGAGTTTATGCAACAAAATTTTTTTTTAGAGTTTATGGACAAAAGATCATACAAGTTTCAATATAATTTCAATTATTTTCAACAGTAATACTCTAACAATATTCTTTCATATTTGATTGGCTTCAACGATCCGAGGAGTGATGACCTTGGGTGGCTGTGGCAACTCTTTTTTAGTTCCAAAAGTACTTTCGTGAATTTATAGTGTTTAGTAAAATATGGAATTACGGGATTATGATTACTCATATCTCGATTTTCCAGTTTAGAAATATGTATAGAGGAGAGTTTGAAAAGAAAGTAGAAATTAAGAAAAAAAAAGAAATGAAGAATCACTTTATTCGATTGCATGACATATTTTCTCTTATAATAATTGAGAATACATGCTAATGTCGTTGATGATGTAACCTTGTAAGTGTATAATGAGACGCCCCGACCCAAATTTACCGAACACAGTAAACACGAGCCGGAACTGTGACAACCCAACCAAATAAACCCAAGCATACAATGTATACAATAATATCTCGGCCCAACGGCCCAACAATAAAATATCATAACTGGCCCAATGGCCCAACAATAACAAAAGCAGTGCACAGCGGAAGACTTAAAGACTCACTAACACTGTATGCATATATGCAAACTATGGATCCGAGCCCTGTCCAAGGGATAACGCTGCAGCCTGTCTGGAATGCACCAAGCCTGTACATGAAACAACTCATCCTACGGGATGAAAGCCCGCAGGTGAGGGGTGAGTCCGAAGTGCTCACGACAATGGAAAGACGATCAATATGCAACTAAAATTACACAAGTCAAAGACACAGGCTAAACAGCCCAACCAAAAGACTCAATTAAAAATCAATTATCCAATTTTATCTTTCCGGGCCCCGTCACGGATAAGCTAGTGATCAAACCTGGTTATCAACACATTCCGGGTGCCAGACCAAATCAGAGAACCCAGGGATCGACATCCCAAAAATACGAACCCAGGGATAGACATCCCAAAAATATATCACGGGATAGACATCCCAAGCATAGACATGCTTATCAAGTAACCCAGGTCATGGCCACCACGAAACAGTCTTTAACCATCGAGTCGTACCACTACTACCACGTAACAATTATATTATCGTTATCAAAACCAAATCACAGGGATCGACATCCCTAACCAGGATACCGGGATAGACATCCCTATCCAAAAACCAAGGATCGACATCCTTGTCACAATTCATTAATTATTTCATTTAATTTAGTGTCAAAACGACTCATGGATAAACATCCAAAAACCGACTTGGGATAAACATCCCGACCACAAACAAGACCATGGGATAAACATCCCGAAACATACCAACAATGCAACATCCAACCATGCAATAATCATCGAAACAAAATAACCGAGTAATACAGGCACATATTGAAGGAAATCCATCCTCACCTTGGCCGATTACTCAACTCCGGAAATAATGACCGGTCCGACGCCGGCTCCTCGGGAAACTGCCCGATATCCAAACCTATACACAAATAATGTATACACATAAATGCACATAAGAGTATGTCATGATGCCAGTACTGCGAAATATACCCATCCCGGTTCTTATCCGTTATTATTTTCATTTACCGAAAATAATTAACCGTACGTATTTCCGAATATAATTTCGGTACCATACTTTAATTAAAATTATTTTCAAAATATTTTCATAAAATAATTATAATCTTCCAAAATAATAATCATCATAATTTTTCCATAAAATAATAACATATTTATAATTTTCAGAAAATATTTATATAGTATTTATCTTTTTCTAAATACATATACAATTTAATTTTCCAACACAAAATATAATTAACTTTGATTTCAAAAATACATATTCATATACATATACCAAAATCATAATTTTGCAGCCAAAATAATATACATATAAATTTCCAGAAATTAATTAACAGAAATAATTATATAAACAGATTTATATGTATATATAGATATATATTATTAAATAAATAAAAATAAAATAAAAAAAAGGAAGATCCGGATTGCAACCTAGGAAGGGCGCGACCCGGCAAGGAAACGGGCAAGACCCGACCTTACCAGCGGGTTTCAGCGTCGTGATGGCGGCAGGAGAGCGGGGAAGGAAAGGCAACCACGGCTGCGGCATCGGGCGGCTTGGAACGGCGCGAGGGCGGCGGGAAGGAGGCGCGACGTCGCCGGCAAGAGGCGCGAGGCGCGAGGAACACAGATCCATGGGTTTTCCTCCGGGTCGTCGGCGCGTCAGGGAGCTGCAGGCGGTGGAACGCAACGGCGACAGCAGGGGTGAGGTCGCATCGGCCCCCCGAGCACGGCGATGGTGGCGGTGGCGTGCACGGCTGACCGGAGCTCGTCCTGGTGTACAGTGATGAGGAGGTGACGATGAACAGTGGCCGGCTCTTTTTTTTTCTCTTTTTTTTCTGCAATTTTTCTATTTTCTTTTCTTTTTCTTCTAATTTCCTTTTCTTTTTTTTGTTCTTTTCTTTTTCTTTTTTTTTTCTCTTTTCTTTCTTTTCTGATTGGTTCTTTTTTTCTTTTTCCTGATTTTTCTTTTTTTTTCTCTTCTTCTTTTTTTTTCCTTTTTCTCTCTTTTCTTTTTTTTCTCTCCTTTTTCTCTCTTTCTTTTTTCTTCTCCTTTCTCTCCCGGCTCTTCTTCCTCTGCTTTCTTTTATATGCTGTAATTAACTATTTAACATGTGATTAACAATAATGCAGTTCGTCTGCATTACGGGCGAATCCGATCCGGACCAGAAAATAACAGATACCTCCTTAGTTATTTTCCGGTGTGATTTTCCGAGAAATTCCGAAACCCGAAAAATACCAACTTAGTTCTGAAAAATTCACGGAAAAATCACGAGCGCGGGAAAACACTCGGTTTCGAAAAACGACTCCCGATTTACCTTGAATTAATTACCCATGATTAATTCGACAGTAAATCACGGTAAAAAGACGTCTACAGTCCCGGTAAAAATCAAAAAATTTTCCCGGGCTGTTACATATAAAGCTTATTTTCATATACATGTATTATGTACTATGTACTATGTGAGTGCTACTAATGCAAGAACATGTTTGCAACTAATGTCACGTTTCATCTCTGTGTTGCCTCCTCGAATTGAAATTCATCCTTGTGTTGAGTAATGATTGATTTTGATCCCTCAGTTGGTCAGTTTTATAAGGTTTTAGTCTTTTTTTTAGATTTTACCCCTAAATTCAGCACTTTTGTAACAGCCCGGGTAAAAATTTTGGATTTTTACCGAACTGTAAAAGTCTATTTACCGTGATTTACTGTTGAATTAATCTTGGGTAATTAATTCAAGGTAAATCGGGAGTCATTTTTTGAAACCGAGTGTTTTCCCGCGCTCGTGATTTTCCCGCGAATTTTTCGGAACTAAGTTGGTATTTTTCGGGTTTCGGAATTTCTCAGAAAATCACACCGGAAAATAACTAAGGAGGTATCGGTTATTTTCTGGTCCGGATCGGATTCGCCCGTAATACGGACGAATCGTATTATTTGTATCACATGGATAATAGTAATTTTTCTGTTATAAAAAGAGGAAGGCAGCCGGAGGAAGGGAAGAAGAAGAGAAGAAAAAAAAGAAAAGGAGAGAAAAAAAAGAAAAGAAAGAGAGAAAAAGAAAAAGAGAGAAAAAGAGAAAAAAAAAGAAAAAAAAGAGAAGAAGAAGAAAAAGGAAAAAAAAGAAAAAAAAGAAAAATCAGAAAAAAAAGAACCAATCAGAATAAAAAGAAAAGAAAAAGAAAAGAAAAGAAAAATCAGAAAAAAATAGAAAAGAAAATCGGAAGAAAATAGAAAGAAAAGAAAGAAATAAAAAAAAAGAAGAAGAAGGGGTACTGTTCATCGTCACCCGCCTCGTTACTGTGCACGGGGGGACGACCGGCGCCGTCTCGAGCCTCACCGCTGCCACCATCGAGCTCGGAGGACCGGCGCGACCTCACCCCAGCTGTCGCCGTCGCCTTCCGTCCACCGTGGAGCCGTGACGCGCCTTCGACCCGGCTGAGGACCCGTGGATCCTCTTCCTCCGCCTCCTGCTCAACCCGTCGACGACGCCAGCGCTTCCTTCCACCGCCCTCGAGCTCGCCCCAGCCTCGCCGGCCTCGCGACACCTTTCTCCTCGAGCTCACGCCGCCGCCGTCGTCGAGGTGAGCAGATCCGAACTATCGACCCGCTGTGCAGTCCAGGTCGCGCCTGGGTCTGGATCCGGGTTGCGACCTGTTCTGCTTTTAATAAAAAAAAAACAAACTAAACACATATATATATTTAGTTAATTACTTGCTGGTTTTAATTTGGAAAAAAATACATGTATTTATACTTTGAAAATATGGTTAGTTTTAATTATTCTGTTGGGAAGAAATATATATATATATATGTATATATACTTGTTTTGAAAATTAAAGATAGTTATATTATGTTTTGAAAATTAGTATTATGTTTATTTAGAAAAAGATATATACCTTGAAAATAATTTCTGGAAATTTCATATATGTAAATAATTTCGTCTGGAAAATTACTATTGTGGTGTATGTATATAAATATGTATTTGTAAATTAAAATTAATTATGTTTTGTGTTGGAAAATTAAATTGTATATATATTTAGAAAAGATAAATACTATATAAATATTTTCTGAAAATTAAAAATAGGTCATTATTTTTCTGGAAAAATTATGGAGATTATTATTTTGGAAATTATAATTATTTTATGAAAATAAATTTTGAAAAGAGTTTTAATTTAAGTATGGTACCGAAATTATATTCGGAAATACGTTCGGTAAATTATTTTCGATAAAAGATAATAAATAAAAGACATGTAACCGGGATGGGTATATATCGTCGTATTGGCATCATAGCATACCGATTATGTGCATTTATGTGTGTGTAGGTGGTCTTGTTGTATAGGTTCGGATATCGGGCAGTCTCCCGAGGAGCCGGCGTCGGACCGGTCATAATTTCCGAAGTTGAGTAATCGGCCAAGGTGAGGTTAAGTAAATATTTATTTACATCCCGTGATATCAAGTTGCTGTTTGTTTACTGTGTCCAATGATGCTGGTATGATACTTTATGGCTGTGTGTGGTTTGTTGTGTGATGAATTGAGATGATAATTGTTGCCGTTGATGTTGTGTAATTATTATTGTTGTTGATATTATTGATGATGTTGGGATTTGTGGATATAAGTGAGATTGTTGCTGTTGTTGACTGTAGAATTGTGTGAGTTGAGTACCGGAGGTACTATTATGTGATGACAGTTTGGTATTGGATATTATCCA
>JAKUCV010000294.1:0-40109 GCA_028386065.3 Turnera subulata | reverse complement strand
GCGTTATCCCTTGGACAGGACTCGGATCCATTAGTTGCATCATGGGTTGCATACAGAGTCATTGTGAGTCGTTAAGTCTTCCGCTGTGCTGTTTATTTTGTCGTTGGGCCGTAGGGCCATATTGTTGTTGCTTACAGTGTTTGTGTGGGTTAAAGTCTTCCGCTGTGCATATTATTATTGATGTTGGGCCATTGGGCCGGTTTTATTATTGATGTTTGTTATTTTGGGCCGTTGGGGCCGAGTTGTTGTTGTATACACTGTATGCTGAGTCATGTTGGGTTGGGTCGTCACAGTTCCGACACGTGTTTACTGTGTACGGTAAATACGGGTCGGGGCGTTTCAACTTTACTGTTCAAACCAGTTTATCCACCCAAAATTCGACCCAACTAACCTGCCCAACCCGGAACCCTATTCAAAAATCTCCAATAAACAAATAACTCTACCTCCCAACATCAAAAATTTTAAAATCATAAAAAAATACAAAATATTTTTTTAAAAAAATTAAAAATTAAAAAAATCATAAATCAAATTATTTTTAAAATTTAAAAATTTAAACCTTTCTTCTCCACATGTTTTTTTCTTTGCTCTTTTTATTTTTTTCTTTCTTCTTCTTGTCCTCCTCCTCCTCCCCCCTCAACACCAAAAATTTAAAAATTATAAAAAATACAAATTATTTTGAAAATTTAAAAATTTAAAAATCATAATTTAAATTATTTTTAATTTAAATATTCAAAAATTTAAATTTTTTCATCTACTTTTGTTCTTTTGTTCTTTTTTCCCTCATTTCTTCTCCACACATCCAGAAAAAATTATATTTTTTTTAAAATTTAAACTAAAAAATAATTTACTTTATGATTTTTTATTTTAAAAAAATTGTAAACTTTTTTTTGTACTTTTTTAAGGATTTCCAAAATTTTGATGTTGGGAGGTAGAGTTATATATTTATTGGAGTTTTTTAAAGGGGTTCTGAGTTGGGTCGGTTAGTTAGGTCAAATTTTGGGTGGGTAAACTGGTTTGAATAGTAAAGTGCTTAATTTAGGGGTAAAATCGGTAAAAAGGACTAAAACCTTTAAAAAATGACCAATTGAGGGATCAAAACCAATCAAAACTCAACAAAAGGATGAATTTCAATTCGAAGGGGCAACACAGGGATGAAACGTGACATTAATCCTTAAATCATTCAAAGAAAATTTATTAGTAAAATTTCACAAAAGTTAATGCATATGGATTTTGTGAAATAATCTATGGTAGAAACCTATTGCGGCTACCTACATTAGCTATAATCTATTGTCGCCATCTACATAAGCTATAAGTGTATTGTCACAAGATAAAGCCTATATATAGTGGCGGCAACCCAGTTTGTGATATTACCATATTATGTAACAAAAAACATATGAAATAAGCCTTAGTTTAGTGGTAATGAGACGCCCCGACCCGTATTTACCAGTCTCAGTAAACACGTGCCGGAACTATACAAATAGTAAATACAAACAGTAAATGCAACAGGAAAAATCCAACGGCCCAATATAATATCAATCACCCGACCTCGGGTACAACAGTATCAATAGCACAGCGGAAGCAATTTCTAAACACAGAGACAACATATGCAAAACCCGAAGCAAACCAATGGATCCGAGTCCTGCCTGAGGGTACACTGCAGCTTGCCTCGCACGTTCCTGTACTCAACACAAATCAAACTACGTGACCGAGTTACGCAGGCGAGGGGTGAGTCCGAAGTGCTCACCGGGTAAAATCCATAAGTAAAGATAAATATACAGGCAACCAATAATAACTAAGTCACATCAACAACAATTAACTAAGGTTCTCACAAACCTTAAATAACACTCCTTGTGATTCTAGACACACTATTCCAATTTTATTATCAGGGACCCTATCACTAGTTAAATGGTGGCCGTCGCTAGGTAATCAAGCTAGCTAGCCTGTGGACCCCGCCCTGGTACCTCCATGTATAACTGGCACAGACAGGGAGTAGACCCCAAGCACACTCTCCCCTAGCACTATAAAAAAAAAGGACTACCATCAGGCTATTCCAACATTTAACCGTGACTTACTAGATGTCTAAGTGTTCCCATTTTATTATCTTCTTTTCCCTCGACTAGTTACTACATTTCTATTATCCGACCATTATCTCATTATCCCGAGCAGGCTTGCAGCCTCTCCGCTCGTCTGGATAATACAAACTTACTCCAAACTGTCATCCCATACTAGTACTCCCGGTACTCAATTCACACAAGTCTCACAGTCAACAACAATAACAACAAACTCAATAGTAGTAATATTTTCAACAACATCAATGGCAACAATTATCAACTTAATTCTTCTCAAAACAAACCATTCACAGCCACAAAGTATCATACCAGCAAATATCACACATAGTAAACAAACAGCAACTTGATATCACGGGCAGTATATAAATATTTACTTATCCTCACCTGGTATGCCTCTGAAGCCGGTACATAATCCATATGGCTTTGTTTGTCACTATTTCATGTCAACACATACAATCACTTATAATGCACATCGAAGAATGCAATGCATGAAATTAATTTATTATCCGGCTTATCCACAATTAACATTGTTATCATCGTTTCCAAACCGTTTCCATTAAACGTTGCTATTACGACTGTAAAATAATTATAACCGATAAAATACTTGTAAATAGCATTTCATAAAATAGTTATTCTCGATAAAAAAAATAATTATGTATACTTCAGTTATAGTAATTTAAATAGTGCAACCGACAAATATATCATAATGGGCATATAAGTATTATATTTGATAAATAAAATCGTTAAATAGAATTATTTCCTCTGGTCATAAATTAACATAATCGATATATGGCATAAAATAATTATAATGTAATGTTGCAGGAAAGAATATTCATAAGTACATATATTCTTATATAATCGGTAATTATAAATAGGATAAAGCTAATATTAATACTATGGCTCATTAAATAATGTAACGGATGTCTACTAATATAATAAAACTCATATATCCTAGTATGATAGATTGCATACTAGTATGATAGATTGCATAGCTCACAATATTATATTCAACAGATGATAACAATATGTTTACCGATAATAAGATAATATAATTGGTATTCAAATATCTTATCATTTAAAAATTTAATAATGTAAATATCCATAATACATTTAGGATCAGTAATAGAAAATCGATACTTACATAGGCATATGCATGATTTAGTATTACTACTAGTGTATTCCAAAATTAGTAGTAAAACCGATGTCTAGATTGTGTAGGAGGTAAGTATCAATGTTATGCCTTTTCCTTTTTATTTTTTAGCCCAAGAGAAATATTAAAACGTACTATAAATTAACTTTTGTTTAATTATATTAATTAACAAGAATAATATTCCAAATAACTGTAGACAGAATTATTAATTGTTTTAACCAAATTCAATTAAAGGGCTGATTATTAATCTGTCCGGTTGTTTGGTTCCGTTAGACGAGTTCGTTAATATCATCCCGAGAACATGGGCCTCCGCACATTGGCCCGTTTCCGAGCCCATTTGTGCACCGAGCCCAAACCCGAGCTCATAGGAGTTAATCGGGTCCAAGGAGTTACCACGGCCACTCCATCACCGAGTTCTGTCCGCTGGACGATTCCGAGCCTTTGCTAGTAAGTACCCGGAACACCGGAAGCTCGCCGGATTCCGGCCGATACTGTTCACATAAGCAGAACACCCCCAAAACTCCAACATGCGGTCCATCATCAACACTAGAGTCCCAGGAGCAGTATCTTCACTGCTCTTTGAACCTCGTCGCCATCAACATCACCGAAACCTACCATGCATCCACCTTCCACGACCAACGCCACCACGGAAAACACTCACTGTCCACAACTGTCAACACACCATCGTCAATACCGTCGATTCATCACACAACCAAAACAACAATTGAAACCCGATTAGTCCAATCCAACAAGAATCGGGTTTAAAGAAAGAGAGAGAGATCGTGGAGGAAAGAGGAGAAGGGCGTCGTCGGGTCTTACCGACACAACCACGTAGAGGCGGCGGCGAACGGAGGAGCAGGGGCGTGTTGGTTCACCCTCAGCAGCGGCAACTCTTGCTGCAGGGGTGATCTAGCGGCGGCTCGTGTTGCAGAGGGAGAAGGAGAAAGATCCGGCCTTCTGTGCACGGCAGTGGCTCGAGCTCAATGCCTCGGTGGTGGTGTCAAGCTCGCCGTGGCGGTGGCGTCGCTCCTCTGCTCGGTGGGTCGAGCTTGACTCGTCTTCTGGTGGCGGCTGCGTGCAGAGGCAGAGAGAGAGGAGATCGGGCGGAGACGACTTGGAGAGGAAGTGGCAGCGGCGGCGGATGATAGCAGAGGAGAGAGAGGCGCCGACGATTGATAGGGGAGAGATAGGTGTAGCGGCATGTATGGAGAGAAGGTGAGAGTGGCTGCTTTGGGCGACAGCTGTGGCAGAGAAGGCGGAAGGGGAAAGAAGAAGGAAGAAGGAGGAAGGATGTGGAAGAGATAGTGATTGAGGGGAAGAAATAATTAAGGGAGATGATTGAGTGGGGAGAGAGAGGAACTGATGGGTGTGTGGGTGTCTCGGTAAGTGAGGGAGGAAGGGATTCGGTGAGGTAGAAGACGAGGAAGGGGGAAGAAGGGAGAGAAGAGAAAAAAAAGAAAAAAAAAAGACAGTTGGGGGGGGGGGTCCGGGTGGAGGAAAATGGAAGAGAAAAGGAGAAAAGAAAAGAAAAAGGAAATGAAAGTGGGGCATAAAAACAACGTGTTGTCGGACAAATAATTGTGCCTTGCCGACACACAAAACGATGTCGTTTTGGACGTCCACAAGCCACAGTCAACGCCCTGGTCAAAACGCAGCTCTCCCTGTGTTTTATGTTTTGGCTTAGCCAAAACTACGTCATATCGGTCAAAACTACACTAAACCTTGTGTTTAACAGTGAAGCGCCCCGACCCGTATTTACCGTACACAATAAACACGTGCCGGAACTGTGAGAACCCAGCCCAACAAGGCCTAGCATACAGTGTAATAAACATAACCCTGGCTCAACAGCCCAAAAATATAAACAATAATATGGCCCTACGGCCCAACATCAACAACTTCAACAATAATGAAACTGGCCCAATGGCCCAACAACAATAACAATATGCACAGCGGAAGACTTAAACTCACTAACACTGTATGCGACACATGCAATCTATGGATCCAAGCCTGTCCAAGGGAAACGCTGCAGCCTGTCTGGAATGCACCAGGCCTGTACATGAAACAACTCATCCTACGGGATGAAACCCCGCAAGCGAGGGGTGAGTCCGAAACGCTCACCGACGAAAGATAAACAGTGATATATTCAACCATAACACTTTCGAGGTAAACACAACAATCAAATCAGATGAATCTATCACAAACAACATAACAGTGGTTTACAACTCAAACAACACAACAGAGGAAATCATCGCAAACAACACGACAGAGGACTCTCACCCAATCACATCAAGCTCAACCAATCACATCACAAGTAAATTACCATAACAACTATATCAAGACCAATGAATGCTTAATTATTTTTATTACCAATTTTATCTTCCGGGCCCCATCACTGGACAAGCTGGGGTCGTACCTGGTTATTAACTAATTCTGGATGCCAGGCCCCACCACAATCCGGGATCAACATCCCCATATCTCAAATCCGGGATCAACATCCCAATATCTCAAATCCGGGATCAACATCCCAATATCACAAATCCGGGATCAACATCCCAATATCACAAATCTGGGGTCAACACCCCCAACCAACAAACCCTCTGGCAAGACACCACAGAACTAGTCTCTAACCATCTAGTCGTACCACTACTTTCCAAGTGACAATTACATCATCTCATAATCAAATCCAATTCCGTTTCCAATACTCGTTATTCTTTCCTTAATTATCCACATCGACCATAGACTAGTTCATCATTATTCTCTACACATTATCACAAAACCAATTTCACAGTCTAACATCACCAATGATAACCACAACAGTCAAACAGCCGGCAATCAACATCTCTGCAATTCTATCGAACACAAAGCACACAACAACAACATCATAGCAGTCAATCAACCAACAATATCCATTTCAGCAGTTCCATCAAACAGCAAAAATACACAAACAACAGAAATACACACACAGCATTACGAGCACATATCAAGGTTTATCCATCCTCACCTGGTATGTCTCTGAAACTGTTATCTAGTCAAATCCCGATACCCTATATGTACATATAGGAACACAATAATCACTTATAATGCACAACAAAATGATCATGCATGATACCGGTTTAGAAATCGTTATACGGCTTGTCTTATCCAATTTCTTTATTATGAAATTAACCTCTTTATTCATTATACCATTTATACTTAATTTCAAATTAAAACCGAAACCGAGTTTCTTATCGATATTCTAATTATTCTTAATTTTTAAATTAAAACCAAAACCGAACGTTCAAGCCGATATCCTGGCCTTCTAACCCTTTGTCGATAAGGGAAAAACATAAACATATTAAAATACATGTATATATACGTATATTTATACATAATCGATACTAGATTATACGTATATCTAGTGTGACCATATTTATACATATATACTAGGTAATTCCCATTTTACCATATATATATTTATGTGATAAATAAAATTGTAACTTCTTTATTTAGCTAAACATAATTTAGTAGGTTATATATATATAGTCATTTATGTATGTATTTATAATTATATGCCCAAGTATAAATTAAATAAACCGGAATTTAAATACTATAAGCCTTTTTAATAACCAACAATAAAATTAAACATCAAATTACAAAATATAAATGGAATTAAAGGTTAGTATTTGATTAATTAAATTAAATCTTTATTTTAATTAAAACAATTAGAGTCCGGGTTCGTTAACGTTGTTCGGGTTTCGTTACTAAAGTTCGGGGTCCGTTGGTAATGCATATAGGTCACGGTAATATGGGCCTCCGCACGTTCGGCCCGTTTTCGAGTCCGTGTGCAAATCGAGCCCAAACCCGCGCCAAAGTGTAAAGCGAGTCCAAGGAATTACCCAAAGTCCGTTTCCGGGCTCACCGGAAAAATCCCGAGGCTTCGCCGGAGTAAACCCGAGACTGCCGGAATCCTCGCCGGAATCCGGCCAAACACTGTTCACGGCAGCCCCCCAAAGCTCCACTTCTCAGCTACTGTTCACGCTCACAGAACACCCAAACACACAGCAACACCCAACCTGCTCCTTCCCTCAATCAAACCACCCATTCTTCAACCACCCACCAAATCAAACCCATCCACAGTCTAAACACCCACAATCTTAACCGTCAACACACCCCCTTCAACGCCATGATTCATCAAACAACCACAACACAAACAAAACCCGATTAGTCCAAACTAGCAAGACTCGGGTTGAGGATAGAAAGGCAGGAAAAGATGGGAAGAGACAGAGATCATCGTCAGCCTTACCCTCGCGACGGCGACAGCAGATCGAGGGAGGGGAAGGCCACGGCGTCGGTGCCGGTTGCAGAGTGGAGGAGAACAGAGGAGGAGGACGGGTCGAGCTTGCTACGGCTCGGTCCTGTGGAGTCGGCAGCGACGGCGTCGAGGAAGGAACGGTGGCGGCTGGCTGGTGTCGTCCTCGGTCGCACGCGAGGAGGTTGCAGGGGGCGAGGAGGGCGGCGAAGGTGGAGACGTGACTTGGTTTGGCTGCTACAGGCGGCGCGGTGGCTGCTGGTCACGAAGTCGGTGCTGCGCGCGGAGGAGGAGAAGAGACCCGATCTCCTAGCACGGCGGCGCTCATGGTTGCAGTGGCTGCGGATCGAGGAAGGGGGGGAGGACGGTGGTGTCGGGTCAGTGGCTCACAGGTGGTTGGTGGCGATTGTGTTGGTGAAGGGGAAGAGGAAAGGAAAAGGGGAGAAGAGATGAGAAAGGAAGGAAGGAAGGAAAGAAGGTGTGGGGATGGCTGGTAGGGAAAACGGGAGAGGTGGAGAAGAAAATAAAGCAGGGAAAAGGAAAGAAAACAAAAGAAAACAGGGGAGAAGAGTCACGAGAAAGAAAGAAGAAAATGATGGGAAAGGAACAAAAAAGAAAGGGGCCGGCGGCTGAAGCAAAAGAAACGGAGAAGAAAAGAAAAGAAAGGAGAAAAGGAAGGAAAGAAAGAAAAGAGAGAAGAAAGGTGGGGCCCACGTGGCCGGGGAAAAATCGGGAGAGAGGAAAAACGTAGCCGGGAAAGAGGAAGAGAAAGGAGAGAGGTGGAAGAAGAGTGGCTCGGGCAAGCCTCATATGGCCGGTCCGGATTCTCGCGTCGGAATCCCGTAGACGCAGGGATACTCCCGTCTTTCCGACAAATTCCGTCCCGAGTCCAAAAATACAACTTGGGCTCGGAAAATCCGATTAATTCTCCTGAACGTCGTCCAAGTCTCGGAACTGGAAACCGAGGCTCGGTTAGTCAGGAAGACTCCCGAGCGCGGGAAAACTCTCGGTTTCGAAAAACGACTACCGATTTACCTCGAATTAATTACCCGAGATTAATTCAACAGTAAATCACGGTAAAACAATTTCTACAGTCCGGTAAAAATCCAAATTTTACCCGGGCTGTTACAGTCTACCCACCTTAAAAAGAATTTCGTTCCCGAAATTCCGTCTTATCCGTGGGTCCTACCACGATAAGCTTCTGGCACACTCTGCCAGGTGTCCAAACTCAACATGAGTTACCGCTTATACCCTTAAGCGACATCTCATCCGCTTATAAATACCAACCTCACAGCTGAGACATTCACTCTCAGCCATGGACTCTCCACTTCGTTCTCGAACGACCTCAGACTCCGAGAACAACAGCTACATCGGCGGCACGACTTTCCCAACAAGCTCCGATGAAGAGCCTCCGAAGAAGCGGTTCAAGACCAATATCATCGGTCTGGAGGAGCACATGGTGGTCTCCCCAAAACGGCGAAAGAAGCGTGCCGGCAAGAAACCTGAGGACAAGAAAGGCAAGGCGGTAGCTGAAAGCAGCACACCGGAGCAGAAGTTGACGCAGCTGAACGTCTCTCTGAGGAAGATCAGCTCGGCTGTGGCACAAATTGAACTGGCGTGCGCGGAGCTCTTCCCGCACTTAAGGAATGTTCAACAGCTTGTAAAAGACCTTGAGAAGCAAGTAGCTCCTTAGAGCACTTCTTCTCTGTTGTAACACCTTTACGAAATAAATAAAATAAATTTCCTTTTTAAATCAAAATTCTCTTGTGTTAAGAAATCTTGTGTTAAATAGGAAAACAAAACATGTCAAGGCAGATTAAAATCAACCATAAGATTATAAAATCAAATATAAAGGAATCAAAAATTAAAACTCAGTTAACAAAATCAAAACAAGAAGAAATTAAAACAAAATATGTTTTCATGAACGGTGTTCGTATCGGACGTGAACATCCTCGATTCACGAAACGTACCGTACAACTAACGGTGACGTCGGTTAACCTCGTGAAAAAGATACCCGTTAACTCGGAAAGCGATGATCACGGGATCGTCCTGTGTCCCTCGAAGGAAACGATACCCACTTGTTCACATTTTCCGCATAAGACAAAACGTCTGTCAAGGCTCGTATCTCTCCACGATGTCCGAACAGCTTTGAGCTTGTCGCACATGCGCTCTACTCGAGATACGGCCCCATCCGTCTAGCCACAACGGTCACGGATGCTTGTGATAAAAGATGCAAGAAATATATAGAAAGGCCATAAAACAAAAGACAAGGTAGCCAGAGCGAAATAAAATCATGTGTTGAAAATAGGCTGAAAATCTCTGGCATGGGTCCGAAAAACGCGTAAAGCAATAAATGCAAGCAACGGTAAAATTCAAAAGGCAAGATCTTGAAAATCAAAAACGGTAATCACGCTCCCCATAAGAGTATAAAAGGAGCGGTGAAGTGTAAATCACCAAAAGCAATCAAGGCAACAAAACGCTAAAGCAAAAGAAAACACCACGTTCAAACAAAACCCCACACGTCCAAGCAAAATGCCTGCTCCCTCGTCGGTGTTCTTTGTCGAAGGTGCCAATCTTGGCAGAAGGAACGGACTGGCTTACAGCATGGTCAACGAACGTGCTGAGGAGCTGCCGAACGAGCTCGGCAGAATGCCACGACTGGTCTTTGTCGACGAGCTCTACTCCTCAAGATTCTTCGTCACTCCCATGGAAGAGGTGTTCTTCCTAGAGGACCATGGGACACTGAGGACTTCATACTACGGCTCAGCAAACTCCGTGATGTTCTTCATCTCGGATAGGCTTCAAGAGTTCAACCTGGAGTCCACTTGCCAGACTGTGGAGCAAGGCGCTTACTACCAGCTTGCAATGACAGCCCAGAGCATACCCAGAATGACTCGGCTACCTCCAACCTAGCCAAAGGTACGACTACTGGTGTGGAACTGCAGAGGAGTGGCAAGGCGTGCACAGGAGTTCTCGCGAACCCTGAGGGACTTGAAGAACCAGTACAAGCCCAACATGGTTCTTCTGACGGAGACGCAGTGGCAACCACGAGACGATCACGGTCTGATTCCACTCCGATTCCCTCAAGCTAACCGGTTCGAGATTCCTGGCCAGCGCGACAGAGGCGGCTTGTGGTTCTCTTGGAGCGACAGAGTCACGGTCAACATCAACAGTGACGCAAACAGCTTCCGTGTCAACGTCGTTGCGAACCGTTAATTGTATTTCCTATTTTTATAAATTAAAAATAAATGTATTATTTCCTTTTTTATAAAATATCATGTAATATTTTCCCTTTGTAATATCAGTACTTGCAATATTAATAATTTTGTATTTTCGCATAAATTGTGGCATCATTACCTCATATGTGTATGTTCCGTGACAACTGGCGTCCCTCGACTGGATCCATAATGCACTAACTAAAATGATATAAAATAAATAACAAATGGAGCGAACTATGCAAACAGGACAACAAACACACAAAGACTGCCCAACAAGACCTAACGCCCGCTCCGCTACCAAAATGAAGCGCCCCGACCCGTATTTACCGTACACAGTAAACACGTGCCGGAACTGTGACAACCCAGCCCAACAAGGCCTAGCATACAGTGTAATAAACATAACCCTGGCTCAACAGCCCAAAAATATAAACAACAATATGGCCCTACGGCACACATCAACAACTTCAATAATAATGAAACTGGCCCAATGGCCCAACAACAATAACAATATGCACAGCGGAAGACTTAAACTCACTAACACTGTATGCGACACATGCAATCTATGGATCCAAGCCTGTCCAAGGGAAACGCTGCAGCCTGTCTGGAATGCACCAGGCCTGTACATGAAACAACTCATCCTACGGGATGAAACCCCGCAGGCGAGGGGTGAGTCCGAAACGCTCACCGATGAAAGATAAACAGTGATATATTCAACCATAACACTTTCGAGGTAAACACAACAATCAAATCAGATGAATCTATCACAAACAACATAACAGTGGTTTACAACTCAAACAACACAACAGAGGAAATCATCGCAAACAACACGACAGAGGACTCTCACCCAATCACATCAAGCTCAACCAATCACATCACAAGTAAATTACCATAACAACTATATCAAGACCAATGAATGCTTAATTATTTTTATTACCAATTTTATCTTCCGGGCCCCGTCACTGGACAAGCTGGGGTCGTACCTGGTTATTAACTAATTCTGGATGCCAGGCCCCACCACAATCTGGGATCAACATCCCCATATCTCAAATCCGGGATCAACATCCCAATATCTCAAATCCGGGATCAACATCCCAATATCACAAATCCGGGATCAACATCCCAATATCACAAATCCGGGGTCAACACCCCCAACCAACAAACCCTCTGGCAAGACACCACAGAACTAGTCTCTAACCATCTAGTCGTACCACTACTTTCCAAGTGACAATTACATCATCTCATAATCAAATCCAATTCCGTTTCCAATACTCGTTATTCTTTCCTCAATTATCCACATCGACCATAGACCAGTTCATCATTATTCTCTACACATTATCACAAAACCAATTTCACAGTCTAACATCACCAATGATAACCACAACAGTCAAACAGCCGGCAATCAACATCTCTGCAATTCTATCGAACACAAAGCACACAACAACAACATCATAGCAGTCAATCAACCAACAATATCCATTTCAGCAGTTCCATCAAACAGCAAAAATACACAAACAACAGAAATACACACACAGCATTACGGGCACATATCAAGGTTTATCCATCCTCACCTGGTATGTCTCTGAAACTATTATCCAGTTAAATCCCGATACCCTATATGTACATATAGGAACACAATAATCACTTATAATGCACAACAAAATGATCATGCATGATACCGGTTTAGAAATCGTTATACAGCTTGCCTTATCCAATTTCTTTATTATGAAATTAACCTCTTTATTCATTATACCATTTATACTTAATTTCAAATTAAAACCGAAACCGAGTTTCTTATCGATATTCTAATTATTCTTAATTTTTAAATTAAAACCAAAACCGAACGTTCAAGCCAATATCCCGGCCTTCTAACCCTTTGTCGGTAAGGGAAAAATATAAACATATTAAAATACATGTATATATACGTATATTTATACATAATCGATACTAGATTATACGTATATCTAGTGTGACCATATTTATACATATATACTAGGTAATTCCCATTTTACCATATATATATTTATGTGATAAATAAAATTGTAACTTCTTTATTTAGCTAAACATAATTTAGTAGGTTATATATATATAGTCATTTATGTATGTATTTATAATTCTATGCCCAAGTATAAATTAAATAAACCGGAATTTAAATACTATAAGCCTTTTTAATAACCAACAATAAAATTAAACATCAAATTACAAAATATAAATGGAATTAAAGGTTAGTATTTGATTAATTAAATTAAATCTTTATTTTAATTAAAACAATTAGAGTCCGGGTTCGTTAACGTTGTTCGGGTTTCGTTACTAAAGTTCGGGGTCCGTTGGTAATGCATATAGGTCACGGTAATATGGGCCTCCGCACGTT
Source organism: Turnera subulata (assembly GCA_028386065.3). NCBI lineage: Eukaryota > Viridiplantae > Streptophyta > Magnoliopsida > Malpighiales > Passifloraceae > Turnera > Turnera subulata. The sequence goes on along the minus strand of JAKUCV010000294.1, from coordinate 27,016 downwards.
CGGCCCGTTTTCGAGTCCGTGTGCAAACCGAGCCCAAACCCGCGCCAAAGTGTAAAGCGAGTCCAAGGAATTACCCAAAGTCCGTTTCCGGGCTCACCGGAAAAATCCCGAGGCTTCGCCGGAGTAAACCCGAGACTGCCGGAATCCTCGCCGGAATCCGGCCAAACACTGTTCACGGCAGCCCCCCAAAGCTCCACTTCTCAGCTACTGTTCACGCTCACAGAACACCCAAACACACAGCAACACCCAACCTGCTCCTTCCCTCAATCAAACCACCCATTTGTCAACCACCCACCAAATCAAACCCATCCACAGTCTAAACACCCACAATCTTAACCGTCAACACACCCCCTTCAACGCCATGATTCATCAAACAACCACAACACAAACAAAACCCGATTAGTCCAAACTAGCAAGACTCGGGTTGAGGATAGAAAGGCAGGAAAAGATGGGAAGAGACAGAGATCATCGTCAGCCTTACCCTCAAGACGGCGACAGCAGATCGAGGGCAGGGAAGGCCACGGCGTCGGCACCGGTTGCAGAGTGGAGGAGAACAGAGGAGGAGGACGGGTCGAGCTTGCTACGGCTCGGTCCTGTGGAGACGGCAGCGACGGCGTCGAGGAAGGAACCGTGGCGGCAGGCTGGTGTCGTCCTCGGTCGCACGCGAGGAGGTTGCAGGGGGCGAGGAGGGCGGCGAAGGTGGAGGCGTGACTTGGTTTGGCTGCTACAGGCGGCGCGGTGGCTGCTGGTCACGAAGTCGGTGCTGCGCGCGGAGGAGGAGAAGAGACCCGATCTCCTAGCACGACGACGCTCATGGTTGCAGTGGCTGCGGATCGAAGAAGGGGGGGAGGACGGTGGTGTCGGGTCAGTGGCTCACAGGTGGTTGGTGGCGATTGTGTTGGTGAAGGGGAAGAGGAAAGGAAAAGGGGAGAAGAGATGAGAAAGGAAGGAAGGAAGAAAAGAAGGTGTGGGGGACAGCTGGTAGGGAAAACGGGAGAGGTGGAGAAGAAAATAAAGTAGGGAAAAGGAAAGAAAACAAAAGAAAACAGGGGAGAAGAGTCACGAGAAAGAAAGAAGAAAATGATGGGAAAGGAACAAAAAAGAAAGGGGCCGGCGGCTGAAGCAAAAGAAATGGAGAAGAAAAGAAAAGAAAGGAGAAAAGGAAGGAAAGAAAGAAAAGAGAGAAGAAAGGTGGGGCCCACGTGGCCGGGGAAAAATCGGGAGAGAGGAAAAACGTAGCCGGGAAAGAGGAAGAGGAAGGAGAGAGGAGGAAGAAGAGTGGCTCGGGCAAGCCTCATATGGCCGGTCCGGATTCTCGCGTCGGAATCCCGTAGACGCAGGGATACTCCCGTCTTTCCGACAAATTCCGTCCCGAGTCCAAAAATACAACTTGGGCTCGGAAAATCCGATTAATTCTCCTGAACGTCGTCCAAGTCTCGGAACTGGAAACCGAGGCTCGGTTAGTTAGAAAGATACTCCCGAGCGCGGGAAAACTCTTGGTTTCAAAAAACGACTACCGATTTACCTCGAATTAATTACCCGAGATTAATTCAACAGTAAATCACGATAAAACAATTTCTACAGTCCGGTAAAAATCCAAATTTTACCCGGGCTGTTACAAACAGTTTAACTTAATCTTTGTAAAATATAAACATAATCTAACAATTATTCTTTTATAAATTTCAAAATAAATCTCCAAAGATTAATTTATTAAATATCATGGAAATAAAAGAGGAAATTATAATTAGTATATTATTGCAACAAAAATATTCCGACACAATAATAATAAAAGTATTATTATTAATGTTGATTAGTAAGATAGTAATAATAATGGTAATAATTTTATGAATTGTAAGAATAACAATAAAAATAGTAATGAAAATTGACTCAGATTGATAAAATTCTCCATTAACCGCGTTAAAATTTTATTAACTACCGTAAGAGTTAGAACAACTCGGTAAAATTACGAAAAATTTACCCGGGTCGTTACAGGTAAAGTGTGCAATTATTCCTCCACCAACCCGGGTTCAAACCTTACACCACCCTCTTTTTTAAAAAAAATTTTGCCCCCCCCCCCCCCTTACAATACTTACCTAGCTCCGCCACAGCGTGTGAGCAATGATAATTTCTTGTCTTTTTTTTTCATTACATCTATATGGCAGCTTGATAAGGTTGCCAATATAAATCCTAAAGTGTGTAATTGTAAGAGTTTTCTTTTTACCTTCCCTTATAGGTGAGTTTGAGCTTAAATACTTTTTAAAATTTTTTTCCCTTTAGTAGTAATTATCTATATGTCTAATATAATTATTGAGAGTAAATGTTACAACCTTTTAAAGTGGTGAATTTCTGTATGTTAAAATATTTGGTTACCTCACAAATTCTAAATAAATATTATGTAATCCATTTCCTTGGACCGGCATCAGCTACATATGATTAAACAATTCATCGTATGATGAAATTTAAAAAATAAGAGACAAGAAATTAACCACATAAAGGAATATCTTTCATCTTTTAACAGTTAGTAAGTTGCAGCACGCTGACCACGCGCGCGTCTCTTACTAACTGTAGCATTTCCTCCCCATTAAACCTCATTACCATTTTTGAAATTAAACCTAATCCGAGACCCAATTTCGTCAACAAATCTCAGGTATATATAAATCACTTACATCCCCTTTCTTTCCATTTTCTAATTTCGCGATATCCAAATCTCCCACGAAATCTCAGTTAGCTGCACTCACTCTTCTTCTTCTCTACACATCTCTTCACACAAAGGTACGCTTCAAACCCTAGAAAATGATGCCTCATTACCAATTCTAATTATTAATTTAATTACTCTCCATATCTTAATTGATTATACAATTTCCTTTGCATGTAATGGATGCATAGACAGCTGATCATACATGACGGTGCAAAATAGTGGCTAATGGGAAAAGGCAGGCCCAGAGCGGCTGAGAAAGGTGTGTTAGGGTTAGGGTTAGGGCATAACTCTAGTGTACCATCAACGTCCTCGTCCTCCGCGTCGTCGTCGAATGGATCGTTGCGCGTGCCACCGGCGCCGGTGTATTACCCTAACGAGGATGAATTTAAGGATCCTTTAGAGTTTATAGACAAAATCCGTCCCGAGGCGGAGAGGTATGGGATTTGTAGGATTGTGCCTCCCAAGAATTGGCAGGCACCATTCGCGTTGGATTTGGATAAGTTCAGCTTTCCCACGAAAACGCAGGCGATTCATCAGTTGCAGGCACGTGCTGCTTCGTGTGACTCCAAGACTTTTGAGTTGGAGTATAATAGGTTCCTGGAGGAGCATTGTGGGAGGAAGTTGAAGAAGAAGGTGGTTTTTGAAGGGGAGGAGCTGGATTTGTGTAAATTGTTTAATGGGGTTAAGAGATTTGGCGGGTATGATAAGGTTGTGAAGGAGAAGAAGTGGGGGGAGGTTTCGCGGTTTTTGAGGTCCGGGAAGAAGATTTCGGAGTGTGCTAAGCATGTTCTGTGTCAGTTGTATCGAGAGCATTTGTATGATTATGAGGAGTATTATAGTAAGTTGAATAAGGTGGTGGCTAAGAGTTGTAAGAGGGGAATGCGGGAGAATAGGAAAAGCGAGGATGTGGTTGAGTTCTCTTCTGGCTCGAAAAGGAGGCGAAAGAATAGTGGCAGTGCTGAAAAAGTTAAGGTTTGCAAGAAGGTAGAGGAGGAGGAAGAGCTCGATCAGATCTGCAAGCAGTGCAGAAGCGGGTTGCATGGGGAAGTGATGCTTTTGTGTGATAGGTGTAATAAGGGGTGGCATATTTACTGCCTTTCCCCGCCATTGAAGCAAGTTCCACCTGGGAATTGGTATTGCTTTGAGTGCTTGAATTCTGATAAAGATAGTTTTGGCTTTGTGCCGGGCAAGAACTTGACGTTGGAAGCTTTTAGGCGTGTGGCAGATCGGGCCAAGAGGAAATGGTTTGGTTCAGGATGTGCTTCGCGAGTGCAAATAGAGAAAAAATTTTGGGAAATTGTTGAGGGATTGGCAGGCGATGTCGAAGTCATGTATGGCAGTGATTTGGATACCTCTGTTTATGGGAGTGGCTTTCCACGTATAAATGATGCGAGACCAGAGTCAGTGGAGACTAAAGTATGGGATGAATACTGTGGTAGCCCCTGGAATCTCAATAATTTGCCCAAGTTGAAAGGTTCAGTTCTTCGAGCTGTTCATCAGAATATTACCGGCGTTATGGTGCCATGGCTGTATGTTGGTATGCTGTTCTCAGCTTTTTGCTGGCATTTTGAAGACCACTGCTTTTACTCGATGAATTATCTCCACTGGTATGTGCTTTTAATATTGTTTCCCAGTTTTGAGGATTTTTTTTTGCTTTGATAGTAAAGCACAAGATGATAAGTGAAGTAGATGTTTGCATTGTAATTGGATCTAAGGAAAGTATTATCTTGCTAAACAAGATGATTATTTTCAATTTCTATAAAGTGAATTAGAAGACAAGCTCTGTTTCTTATTAGAAGTTGATTAAGAATCTTTACTTTCAATCTGAAACCCCTGTTTAGCCAAAATAAGTAGAATACTTTTGAAGATAATGGAGCTGTGTTTTTGTTTGTTTGAATTCATTCAGTATCTTGGAAATGCTATGGACCATAGAGGTCAGTAAAACGTTTACCGTCGTGCATTAATACAGCAGCGGGGTGATTTCTGTTTTAGCACTAAACCGAAACGCATCTGCTAGCTTATTTTATGCCCTGGTCAAAAATATGCCTTGACCAATACATTAAACTTTGGGCAGTATGTCTATTGCCTCTGTGTTATTACACAAAATGATTTGGAATAATGACAGAACAAAAAAGAGGGTGAGACTGGGAGGGAGACTAAACTGCATTGGATGTAACTTGTTATTTTTATGCTGCTCATAGAGCTGTTTGAGCTATTCAGCTTGAGAAAACCAGAATGAACCTGAAGTAGTATACTCGGTGGAGTTAAAAATGAAATCATGGATATGTACATCAAACTCATAGAGTAGCGTGGATTCATGTTTTATGCTGAGATTTAATTGTTAGGTGAATACAATTCTGCTGTGTACCTTTTGTTGTTTGATTGTGGATTATAGTATTGGCATTGGGACTTGGATGCGAGACTATTTGGGCAAAGTTCATATAGTAATTTTATTTCTTTTAACTGACCATCTGTGGCATGAAGAGTTGTCTATAGTGTGTGTCTCATCATCACTTTTGAGGATCCAAGCAGTTGGAGATTTAATGTGTGTTGTATCCTACAAGCCCTGTTGTCGAAGCTCACAAAAGATATACTGATTGAATCCTACTTATTTATGTGCCTTTTCGTGTAAGATATATGTCTTGTAATCAGTCCTTCTCTTGTAATATCCAAACTTCTTATATGACTATTAAATCTTGAGAGTCCTTGCATAACCCCTCTAGGAAATGGTTGCTTTACAAATTATGGAATTCTCTCTTTTTTTTTTTTACCTTTCTCCTGTGTTTTTTTTTTTTTCTAATTTTTATCTTTTTGGATTTATGAGTTGACTGCATATTTGATGGTCTTACCACTGGCTTTTATAGTTTATATGATATGTATCACATGGTCACATTGACATATGTGAAAGCTGATACCTTTATTCTCTTCCTTTCGCAGGGGAGAGCCAAAATGTTGGTACAGTGTTCCTGGTTCTGAAGCTGATGCTTTTGAGAAGGTAGCATCATTCATTATGTACTTGGGTTCCTTGTATTGTGCTATGCCCTGAATTATTATTATTTTTTGCAATTTCAATTGTCCATATTGTGTTATTCCTATCCATTCTGTCCATGTAGTGGCTAGGGATTTTGTTACTTTTTTTTCTTAAATATTAACTTCGCCCACTTTTCTGTAGGTGATGCGCAATAGTCTTCCTGATCTCTTTGATGCTCAACCGGATCTGCTCTTTCAGCTAGTCACCATGCTGAATCCATCTGTATTGCAAGATAATGGAGTTCCAGTCTACAGTGTATTGCAGGTTTGATACTCCGGCTTCTGAATTCTGCTCTCTAAAACTCCTTTTGTTTCTCTTTTTTGTTTGCTTTTGCCACGCTAAACTACAGTGAAAACATGAATCCATTCTGCTTCGGTATGGTTCAAATGATTTCAGATGCAGTTTTACTGGCAAAATGTCGAAACTGCTCGTCTTTTCCTGTCGTGTACATACCGTCTGATTATTATTCATTCTCCCCCTTTTCTACCCCCAACCTCCCTTGTTGTCTCTCCTGCCTGGTTATCTCTTTCTTTATTATTATATTTGTCACAGTTTATTCTATGCTATTTGCTAGGAGCCTGGAAATTTTGTCATCACCTTCCCCAGGTCGTATCATGGAGGATTCAATCTTGGTATGTCATTGCATTGCTAACCAATGCATTAATTTGAACATCTTTGGGATTCAGTTGCCATGAATAGTTATCATTTTGGTTCTTCTGCAGGTTTGAATTGTGCAGAAGCTGTGAATTTTGCACCTGCTGATTGGTTACCTCATGGTGGGTTTGGAGCAGAGCTCTATCAGACATATCACAAAACTGCTGTTTTGTCTCATGAGGAGCTTCTTTGTGTGGTAGCTAAGGTTATAATTTTTTGCTCTTATATGTGCTTAGCAAGGCAAACTATGTACGAGATTAAATTTTCTCATGTTTTCATAGGTTTTGATAGAAAGAAAATGAACAAACTGAACCTAAATCTCACAACCTTTCTGGATGTTGAGAGGTCAGAAGCATCTAAAAGTGATGGAGTCTCCATCTGTAATCCTCCTTCAGGGGTGATGTTTTAACTGTATCCATAATCTATCAAATGATCAACTATGATGGGTTTTTCCTGCATATTGGCTGAGCTAGGTTTCTCCCCGCTTCTGAGCAGCTTCCTGTCTGACATTCTCAGAAGCTGTTGTCACCATTAAGTTTCCTTGATTCTAGCCTGATTTGCTGCTCTTGAAATAAGCTAGTGCACTTTTGTCCCTGTCGTTTCTTTCGTACCTCTAGGAGACTTCCTGTAAATATGTATACTTGACTGTAATTCCAATTCAGCATATCATACTTGTGTAGGCCTTTTTTGGTTTGGGAAGGGGATAATTTATTGTGTTAATCATACATGTAACAAATGCAAATTTTCAATCTGGATGCATTGGGTTGCTAACTGCTTGATATTTCTGGAAACTCTCTTGGCTTGTTGGTGATTCTGTACTTGGCTTCAGTGAATTGTTGTCAGTATCTTGATCATGATTGGTTATGGCGGCAGGCTAATTGTGACAGCAAAGTATCACCTTTCTTGAAGAAAGAATTGGTTAGAATGTATACTAAAGAGAAAACCTGGAGAGAGAGACTCTGGAGGAATGGCATCATTAAATCATCTCCCATGCCCCCTCGAAAATGCCCCGAGTTTGTTGGTACGGAAGAGGTAATACCATATGCGGTGGGTTAGCTTGATTTTATTCATTACTGTCACAGTTATGCTGAGTTGATTCTCACGTCTTGGCTACTTCTCCAGGATCCAACTTGCATCATATGTAAACAGTATCTTTATCTTTCTGCTGTTGTTTGCCGTTGTAGGCCTTCTGCATATGTTTGTCTGGAGGTGTGTATACTTAATCTCTGGGGTTAAGATTCTTTTGTCTTGTTTGTCTTACCTAAAAAGAACTTTTACATTTTAAGTTTTGGTCTCTTTGTTATCGAGAAAGAGTGCAGCCATGATATCTTTTCTTTTATCTTCTTCATTGTTGCTGATTATATTTTCCCAATGCAGCACTGGGAACACATCTGTGAGTGCAAGTCCAGTAGATTTCGCCTTTTGTACCGCCATACCCTTGCAGAACTATATGATTTGGTGCTTGCGCTGGATAAATTCATTTTTAACAAGACGCCAGAGAGTAATGTCATGCAGAGGCAAACGTCATGTTCCCGTGAGCCGACTGGCTTGACGAAAAAGGTTTGTTCATGATGTTGACTAGTTTTATATAGTTACTATGTGCATAATCTATCAAATTTTTATGTTTGCATAAAAGACCATCTGAAGTTGATCTGTTAGTCTTTTTCTGTTAAGATTTCTGCCATACATTGCCCAAATATAAATTCCTCGAGTAATCTAATTGTGTTTTTGGAAATGGAGTGGTTTATTTATGCATTGGAGAAGTGCCCTTGTGCTCGATTTTCTGATTTTTTTTTTTGTTTAGGATATAGATAACTGGGTTCAGAGAGATGATATGATGTTTACTTGTAATGGTAAGACAAAATGTGTGGATTTGTCCCGCAACTTTAACTTGCTATGTCTCGGGGCTGCAAACTTTTTTATAAGCAAATCAGTACATGCAACTTTTAATTTTAAGGCATTTTAGTCTTTCCATGTGCTTTTTTGGTTCTATTTGCAATTCTATGTCAAGCAATCTTATTTGTTGAAACCTATGTGCTATATGGTTCTATTGTATGGTTGTTGCACACTAGTCTATGCTTCTATGGTTTGTAGTTGAGAGTAGACCTGTATTGTCTTTTGAGATGATGAAATGGGTGCAGATCAAAGGGAGCCATGTCAGTCTGGTTCAACTTGCTGAACAATGGCTTTTGCGTGCTAGTGAGTTTCTTCAGAGTCCATATTCAGGTGATACATGTACTACTCTATTGAAGGATGCTGAAGAATTTCTTTGGGCTGGTTCTGAAGTACATCCAGTGAGTGTTGAGACTTCTTTTTTCCCATATTTGCACTGCTGTTTGTATGGGTTATCATAGAGCTAATTGAATATTTCTCAATGTAGGTCAGGAACGTGGTGAAGAATTTGATTGTAGCGCAGAACTGGGTAGATGGCATCGCAGGTTGTCTTTGTAAAATTAAACAATGGTCTGGTCGTGGATGTGATTTGGAAAGAAAAGTGCACATCGTGGATATTAATGAGCTATTAAATCTTTACCCTGTGCCCTGTAATGAGGCTGGGCATCTTAAGTTGAAGGTAAATGGGGTTAGTGGTTGCTGTCATTTCTGCCTCTTGGTCAGTTAGTTGGATAATTTTTTTTTGACTTATTGGTCCAGGAGCATGCAGATGAGGCCAGGATTTTGGTTCAAGAAATTGAATCTTTTCTGTCAACACGCCCAAGGGTATCTCCAGCATAACTTGCATTTCTGTGGTTTCAGTTGTCGTTAAATTGATGATGATTTTTCCTTTTTACATTTTTGTTCAGCATTAACTTGGTGGATGCATTTCCTTATTTATAATTGTGGTAATATCTCTCCAGGTCTTTGAGTTGGAAGCTCTGTACTCAAAAGCTCTTGACTTCCCTATCTATGTACAAGAAAGCGAGAAGTTGTCAGAAAAAATTTCTTCAGTGAAGGTAAATTGTTTTCTGATATTATGATTTGGACTTTCTAGTCCCACTACTTTATGGTCTTCTGGTATTTAACATGTGATGTAACCAATCTTCACATTCCTTGTTCTCAGTATCAGTATATAGGTATATATACTAATTTGACTTTCATTGGTGTGGGTTGTTCTGCTGTTATCTTCCCTTTAAGTTGCTGCTTATCTGCTTACGTTCCTCTTTTAGGTCTTGCGGGACAGCATGAGGCAATGCTTAGAAAACAAAGCTTCTGCTGCATTTGACATTGGCATGCTCTATAAGCTGAAGTCAGAGGTAATTTGGTTACCTTATGTTGAAAAATGGCCTGGACTTGTTATCAATTTAAAGTCTTTGCCTGACAGTTTGTGGAAATTATGAATAGATACTGGAGCTTCAAGTTGAACTTCCAGAAACAGAGGTTCTTTTGGATCTGTTGGGGCAGGTTGAATTATGTCAGGAAAGGTGCAGTGAAATGTTAAAAACTCCTTGCACTTTGAAGGTTAGAATTGTTACTATCCCTGTTGCTACTGTTCTTACATCTTTTTCTGTCATCCTTATCTTTGACTGCTAGTAGTTCTTTGGTGCATAAATTTGTGAACTTGGCCTGTGCAGGATGTGGAAGGGCTTCTTGAGGAATTGAATCATGTTACTGTTAATGTACCAGAATTGATGCTTCTGAAGCAATGCCACGCTGATGCTATAGCCTGGATTGCCCGGTGCAATGAAGTTTTGCTGAATGCTCATGAGCGGGAGGATCAACACATTGTGGTTGAGGAATTGAATTGCCTTCTGAAAGATGGACCTTCTTTTAGAATTCAAGGTTCATTCTTCAATTGTGATGCTTCATTCTGACTCTTAAATCAGTTGTTTTTGCCATCTTCTAATTTTTCTTTCTTTGAAGTAGTTGATCAACTGCCTCTTCTTGAGGTCGAATTAAAGAAAGCTTGTTGCAGAGAAAGAGCGTTGAAGGTAGGATATCCTTTTCCTTTAGTTTTTTAATTTCTGGTTTTTATGTTGTAACGTCTGATTGGGAGTTTTCTTCTTTAGTCTTCTGCCTTTTGTTTATAATGTTGATGGTTTCTGAAAGATAAATACTTTTTTTTGCTTAACCATTGATGAACATGGTAGATGTTAGGAAGAGAAACATAATGCGTATCTTTGGCACTTTAATACAGGCACGTGATTCCAAGATGTCATTCAACTTCATTCAGCAACTGCTGGTGGAGGCTGCCGAGTATGTTTTCTTGGCTTCATCTAGTGAATGACATTATTGTAGTTATATTTAGTTCCTTACAGTTCTTTCTTTTTTGCTTTAGACTTCAGCTTGAGGAAGAGAAGCTATTTGTTAATCTGTCCAGAGTACTATCAGCTGCTAGGTGTTGGGAGGAAAAAGCTACAAAGCTTCTTGGTCATGAAGCTCAAATGTCCGATTTTGAGGAGCTTCTCAGGTTTTGAGTTTTTTCTTGTTTGTTTTCTTTCCCACAGCTTCATCTTTTTTTTTTTTGTTCCTTTTCTTTCCGTTATAACTATTGGGTTCTAATTCTCTAGGTGGTCAACAGACATAAATGTGATTCTCCCATCTCTTAATGGGATTATAGATGCTGTAGAAAAGGCTAAGTCCTGGTTACAGAGTTCTGCAGCTTTCTTGGCACGTACTTCTTCTTTGGTATCGGTCTCATGTTCTTCGCTCAAAATAGAGCTTCTAAAGGTTTATATCTGCTTCAGCATGCACTGGATTCCATGAACATAGATTGTGTGTTGTTATCATAGTTATGTGGACAATTTATGGTACTCGTGCAGGAGTTGGTTTCCCGCTCGAAGTTGCTTAATATAGCTTTGCCTGAAAGGAAAATGCTTGAAATGGTTTTAAAGAATTGTGAGGAATGGGAACAGATTGCTAGCTCTGCGTTGGGAGATGCAGTAGTTTTACTTGACACTAGCTGCATTGGTGATGGAAAGAGCAGGGAACTTGCAACCGAAATTGAGCTTTTAGTCACTAGAATGGAAGTCATAACAAAAAATGGTTTATCTCTTGGTTATGACTTCCTTGAGATTCCTAAGCTTCTTGATGCTTGTTCTAAGCTGCAGTGGTGCAGAAGGGCGCTTTCTTACTGCTCTGGGGCTCCCCATTTTGAGGTTAGTAATTTTATCCTTATGGTCTCCATAACTTCATTCTTTGCATGGAAGTGTTTGTTCTCTATGTTGAAGTAGTTTCTCTATAATCCAGTGGGTTCAATTTTCTTTCAGGGGTTAGTGGATGCTGTGAGTTGAGCTGAAGTTGGTTATATAGTTCATAGATGCTATGCAAAGAAATTATTTTGTGATATTTTTTCTGTCTCTTGCTTGTGAAGCTGTTCTGCTTTTAGATCTGAATCAATTACTGGTTACTGTCTACAAGCCCCAACTGGTTTCGATCCTAAATAAACTGCATCACCATTCCCGCCCCTTGTTTTTATGTCTTCTTGTCTCTGTTATTTTTTGGTTGTGAATGCTATACTGCAGTTGGATTTAGTTTCTCTAAGTATTAAGATTTTTAATGCTCGTTCTTCTTGGAAATTGTTAATCTTTTAATAGATCTTCTTAAGAACTTGTTTGATCATTGAATGATGGACTTCCAACTTTTTGGACTCTGCAGGATGTCCAGAGTTTGATGAAGGACGCAGAAAACTTCTCTGTCACTGGTATCTCCGGTGCTTTGTGGACCTTATTGTTTGATGGCGTCAAATGGCTTCAGAAATCCTTGGGTACAATTTCTAATCGAGGAAATTTTGAAAGGTGCAAGCTCAGTGATGTGGAAGAAATTCTTGCGGAGTATAAGGTACTTATTTTGTTTTAGATCCTGGCTGGACATATTAAAATAAATGGAATCCGCGTTCTTGTTTTAACCTAGATAAAAAGAGAGTGCTGATCTTTGAAGGTCATTCTGGGCTCCTGCTGGACCTGTTAATTTTAGTACAGTTCTTTTTCTATCAAGTGTGGGAATGCTTTCCATTGAATCTACTCACAATATTCTTTTTGGCAGCATGCACATGTCTCCTACCCAGAGGTGTTTAATGAACTTGTAAATGCTGTTCAGAATCATAAGTAAGTTCTGTAACTTCAGCTATTTATTTTTTATATTTGTTTTTCTATTCAGAACACTGTTGCTGCAATTCTTGTCACTTGTCATCACCCGGTGCTGTACAATGGTAGTAAATCATGTCATATGTGTATAACTGTTGTACTGCATTTTCTAGAATTCATTTTTTTATATTTTTCCTTGGATGTCAGTGTATAATTATGTTCTTTGCATTGCACATTTCATTCTTGACTGTAGGTTGTGGCGACAGGAGGCAGAGAAATTCCTTGGTCTAAACTCTAAGGAAAAATCGTGGTCTCTATTACTGGAGCTTAAGGTATGACTAATCTTTCATTCTGTCACTTATTTGCTTAGTTAGACTTTGGTGGGGCAATCCTTAGCCATTTAGCTTTTAACATTTGGATTTTGCTAAATGACATCACCTTCTCATTCAGGAACGTGGGATGTCTGCTGCATTCAGTTGTTCAGAATTGGATATAATTTTATCGGAAGTTGGAAAAGTTGAAAAGTGGAAGAAACAATGCATGGAGATAGTAGGCAGATTTGTAGATGATGGAAGTCCATTACTCAATGCCATGCAACAGGTTCTGATTTTTTTTAATTTTTAATTTTGAGTTGATTTTCATATCTGCACATTGTGTTGAGAGTGATTTGAACTTTTATACAGATCAAACGGTCTTTAGATATAGCTTTGTTCATCCATGGCAAGTCACAGTGCTGTGAAGCAACTAATTTGTGCATGTCCTGCACTGGTTATAATGAAGATTGGAGCATCCTGACTTGTTCATTATGTAAGGACTGGTAAGGTATTCCTTTCAATGTTAAAGAATGTTTGCAACTGCTAATTTCATCTCTTTCTCTTTGAGGTTCCTCGATCATTTTTAACTTGGCTTTAAGGACTTGATAAAAGTGACGTAGGTTTTTCTATTTCGCTTGATAACAGCTAAAACACCAGCTTTTTAATGTAATGTGCATGAGAGTACATGGTCTGCTTTTCAGATGCCTTAACATCCCACAAATCTTTTTATGGCTATCATCTAGTTCTCACACTTCTTTATCTTTATTTGAACAGCTACCATTTGCAGTGTGTACAACCGGTATTGGTTGTTCCAACTTGTGCACAGACCTATATTTGTTCTTATTGCCACTTCCTCAAGGATGGATCAATAGTTCAAAATGGAGGACCTTTGGTATGAAAGGATGCCGTGTATTTGTTGTTTTGGTTGTCTCTTATGGTGGAAGTGTGTGCATCTCATTTTTTTATTTGGTTGTGGCAGCAATTTGGAGGGAGGCGACCTGAATTGAGAATGTTTGGGGAACTTCTGTCTGATGCTGAAAGTATTTCAATATGGTAGTTACCTGAACCTTTGTGCAATTTCTTTGGGAAGGTTTATGATGTACATAGCTGAATTTGATATGCTGTTTGTATCGCTGCTTTTTAATTCATTTCCCTGTTCAAGCAACCCAGGCAAGAAGTTAATGATAAATTGACAAACTCCTAATCAAAAGTTCTGGAGATTTTGGTGCTTTTAACATGTCAAGCCTTTGGCTGCTCGAGGCAAACTCTTCTTTTGCCATGAAACTTTATTGAACAAATCTCATACTATCTTTTGCAATTGACCTTGCTTTATTTTGACTCTGAGAAATTTGATTCTCCTATGTTTGGTTGAACAATTTACAAGTATAGTTCTTCTTAGAAGTGAATGTTAGAACAAGACTCTCATGAAAAATAGCTACATCTGGTGAATAATTGAGTGACTCCTGCTCTCAGACCTGTCTACCATTTTATACCGTACATAAAATTCAGTAAACAGAATCAATCTCTGAATTATCAGGAAAACTAAAGTGCCATGGAGCATCCATATGTTAACTTTATTTGCACCAAAATTGTAGACTAGGTAATCTGGTTATTTGTTTTGTTTTGCATGTATATGATTTCATGTGGTGCTATTTATGTTGACAGGATTGAAGAAAAAGATATTTTGCGACAAATTGTTGAGCAAGCCGTCGAGTATAAGGCATGCTTAAGAGAAACTCTTAATTTTGAATCATCTTATTTATATAAAGACATAGGTCCTGTCTCTGAGAAATTAACTACTGCCTTAAAGGTAACTGTTTCTTCATTTATTCATTTGTTCTTTTGCATTGACATGCTTGCATTAGAGCATGTCACTTTTACATTCTTATATAGATTTTTTTTAATAAGTAAAAAGAGGTATTTGTTTCCACACACAAGTTCTTTCTCATTGGATGTGGCTATCTTAAATAGGCCATGAAAGTCATTGGCGTGTATGATTATCAGTGTTACTGTGACCTTGAAATGGCATTAGCCCGGAATTCTTGGAAAGTTAGGGTGGAAAGAATATTAAACGGTGTAAAGAAGCCTACACTGGAAGAAATTCAGATGCATATAAAAGAGGTATGTTTTTGTGGCATTTCGTTTCTCCCTTTGGAAGCATTCAATTGTATTTTTAACTGATTGTTTTTGATATGCTTAATTTTGTGCAAACAATGAAAGCTATAAATGTTATCTGGAATTCTGGACAGGGACAAGGCATTGGCATACTTCCTGATGATTACTTAAGAGGAAAACTGAGAGAACTCGAGCATATTAGCTTGGAGTGGGCAGATGAGGCAAAAAAGGTGGCAAAACTCTGCAAATTGTTTCTCTTGGTCAATATTGTGTTTCTTATTAATTCGCTGTTCGCTTCTGCTACGTATAGGTTGCTGTAGATTCTGGAGCTCTAGCATTGGATAAGGTTTTCGAACTCATTTTGAAGGGTGCAAGTTTGCCTGTTTATGTAGAAGAGGAACTTAAGGTAAAAAGTCTGATTCTTGGCAGTTCATTTATAATATATGCTTGGTTTTCCAGCTAAAATTTGCACTCTGCTGGTTGTTGGTAGTTCATTTATTAATATATGCGTGGTTTTGCAGCTTCTGAAAAGAAGAAGCATGCTGTACTGTATCTGTCGGAAACCCTATGACGATAGACCAAAGGTTGTGTGTGATCAGTGTGATGAGTGGTATCACATTGATTGTCTTAAGTTACGATGTCCACCAAAGATTTACATCTGTGCTGCTTGTAACCCTCAAATGGAAGACTTGTCTACTCCACACTCGACAGACCATGACAAGTAAGTTGATTGACAGATGTTGCATTGATTTGATTGTCTTTGCCTGATCTTGTCTGCTCGTCACTTTGCTGCTTTTCTTTTTTCTTTCTGAGAATTGCTTTTAGCATACTACGTATACAAGGATGTTAAATACTTTTTCTTCTTTTCTCCTTGAGATATATTCTGCAATACTGGTATGAGGATAATGTGGTGCGACTTGATCGCAATTGCTGTGAATATCTTTCGGCACTCCCCCTAAAATGGTTCTGTTTTTTAAGTTAGAAGTGTCTCTACTAGCTTAATTCTGGTGCTACGCTGCAGCCTATTTCTGGCCATTAAATTTGGGACTTTCACTTTCATGTGGTCTTTTCACGGGTTCCATCCATGGTGTTATTACATAGTGCCATTGGTCCTATTCCTCCAAATGCTTATTGTGTCTGTGTGTGGGGTTGGAGTTATTTTTTTTTGGTGTACGTAGAATTACACAGGTTGCACCACTAAGCTGTATCTTGGTTGTTTATATGTCCTGTCTTCATATTTTGGTGATGGCATTTTTTCTAAATGATTTGACAGGTTAACCTCCCCCAAATTTGTGGAGCCCAAAACTCCTCCACGCCAGTCAAAATCAGTGAAGAGGCCAAGCGAAACAAAGACCGCACCGACTCATAGGATGATTGCGATTACAGATGATAGTAATTTATTGAACTTTCCCAGTGGGATTGATAGGCTGTGGTGGCAGAACCGAAAGCCCTTTAGAAGGGCAGCCAAAAAACGAGCTGTGCTAGATAGTCTTTCTCCCTTTTTTAATATACAACAACCGAGATGAAACTGTAGTAGTGGCTAAACAGTCATTCAATTCATTCAATTGATTCTAGTGGGTCGCAGATTTTCATCTGTTTCCATCCAATTTTGATTGTCTGCAAGTCTCTTTGCCATTTATCCTGGTTGGTAGGGTACTGCATATGGTGTATGTATGGCCGGCAAAACCAATGGGCTTGGGGGAGCCACATTGGTCATTTCTAGATGCTTAAAAGGAACTAGATGAAGCGAACATACTGCAGTTATTATTTCTTTTTAATAGGAAATACGAATCGTCGAAATGTTGGGTGCGACTACCATTGAAGTGAAGTTGAAAGTGGCCGGTCTTTGCCGTGGCAATTCGAGAGAATATTTTTGAATATGCATTGCAGACAAAGTCATACTAAAACTAGGATAATATATAATATAGCAGTTAATAATCGTTTGGAATTCTGCGGACACAAAAGTGCTCAATGTGTTGATGGGTTCAATACATTTTACCCCCCTGAACTTTTGGTCAAACTACACTTAACCCCTGAACTAAAAAAACTGGTATTTTACCCCCTGAACTTTACAATTTCACATTTTAACCCTTCTCCGTTAGGGTTTTCACATTGGTGTTAGTTGACTTAACGGAATGCACCGATGATCGACAAGTGGCAAGATCAACACCGTTTGATTTTTTCATTTTTGTTTGTTGAAAAAGTTATAAAAATGAAAAAAAAAAGACAAACCATTTAATGATTATTACCTTTTATAAGCAAAGCAAAAAAATAAAATATTTATATCATAAGAAAAAAAATTAGCTTAGTTATCTATTTGATAAAATTTATTTTTCTATTAGTTAATTTTTTAAGAAAACGAAAAAAAAATTTTATGAAAGAGAGAAAAAGAAAGAACATAAATATGAAATTACTTTTTGGTTTTCTAAATATTTCATGAAAATGAAATTTTGAATTAAAAAAGTATTAAATTGAATCTTTAATTTTAAAAATTTTAAAAAAGATGAAAAAAATTGACTCTAATCGTATAATCTTTTATCGTTTATATTCTTTAGGAAAAATAAAAAAATTATAAAAAAGGAAAAAAAGCTGAAAAACCAAACTTTAACAGTTATTACATTTAAAACAAGAAAAATAAAATATTTGAATGATAGGAGGAAAAAGAAAAAAAACTTGATGAGAACTATGACCCTATTTATGTGTTTGATAAAATTTTTCTCTTATTTTATTTTTTAAAAAAACGAAGAAAGGAAAGACAAAAAGGCTTCAATCACTAACATCTAAATATAACTTAAAAAATTACTTTACTGTTTTCTAACTTTACAGAAACATAAATTTTAGTTTTTTTAAAAAAATTCAAATTGAGTCTTTAAAAATTAAAAAAAATGATAAAGAAACATTAGGGGTAAATATCAACGGTCTAGATCAGGCCACGTGTCCAACATCGGTAAGTTCCGTTAATTCTGTTAACGGAGTCGGTATCGGTCCAACCAAAAGGGCTTAATCGGAGAATATTGAAGTTTAGGGGTTAAAATACCGGTTTTTTTAGTTCAGGGGTCAAGTCTAATTTGACTAAAAGTTCAGGGGGGTAAAATGTATTGAACCCATGTGTTGATGGTTGCTCTCCAACAACTTGCAGCAGATTATATAAGAACCTGCAGCACTTGATTAAAATCATAGTTCTGCTCTGGAAAGCTTGTCGTACAACGGTGCTGTTTAATTTATCAGTGGAAAAATGTAAATGAAGTCCGCACAGACTATTATTAGCCCCTCAGTGTGTGGTACGTGCTAGTTTTATCTCTCTCTAAACTCTCTACTTCAAACTCAAGGAGTTTCCTGGTTTTTTCCAACCAGGGGCTGCCGCCCGATACCCAAGTCCGTAGTAAGTCCCAATTTGGTTTCTTCTCTTTTTACCTATTCTAGTCTAAATAAATTGTAGGTTATTTGCTGCTATTATAGTGCAGCTTTACTACTATCACTTTGGGTTGTTTCTTACTCCATATGGGAGTCTTTTGTTCTTTGGCACAAAATCCATTCAGATCTACAGTTTCAAGATGTTTCTTGGCCCGATCTACTCGGTGTTCAAAGTATATCTGTCTTCTCTTTGGGATTGAAGGAGGTTTTGATCCGATCTACTCAGTGTCAAAATTACTCGATGTCTTGAAACTTTGGGTCTTTTTTGTGTCCATTGTTATGAGCTTCATGGTGACAAATAGAAGATGCAAGAGTGATCTTGAGGCTGGGTTGGAGAATATTTTTTTTTTACAACATGGGTGGGTTAAGAAAAATCTCCATTGTAAAGGCTATTCTTGGAAACCTTTGGTGTGTGGTGGGCGCTGGACTGGATCTAATAGGTGGGTATGCCTTCATGATGAAAGTGTTGCAAGTTCAGATTAGGATGCTATTTGAAGATAAAATCCTAAATAGTTTGTAATAAATTTGATATTTTCTTGCTTTTTTTTTTTTTTGATTCAAAGCGAAACTTTATTCACAAGTACATAACGTACAGGAGTTTAAGAACAGTCTATATTGAGCTCCCTGCGTATAACAACAGGAGGATACTCAATCCATACTACAGCATTAGCAACAGAACGAGAATGTTGAGCTAATGCATGGGCCACAGTATTGGCCTGGCGATAAACGAAAGAAAAAGATACCACTAAAGAGGAGCGAGCTAAATATATTACATCTTGTAGAATCTGGTCTAACGGAGAACAAGCATAAAGCTGGGCACAAGTCAACCGATCTATAAGCTGTTTAGAGTCAGACTCTACATAAAGATGAGAGAAGCCATGAAGGACAGCTAGATGCAAAGCATAGCGCAGAGCCAGGGCTTCACCTGTTAAAGTATCAAACTGACCAGTAATCCAAGATGTAGAACCCAAAAGAAATCGGCCATTATGATCACGAAAGACCGCTCCAAAACCAACAAAATGACTATCAGACATAGTGAAAAACGCAGCATCCACATTTAGCTTACAAAAACCCAGTGGAGGGTGCAACCATTTGGTAAAAGGTCGTGGGACTTTAGGTAAAGCAACCCCTTTAGTATTTACAAAATGTTCCCATTCAGCCTGCAGTCTATTATAAGACGCCAGTACTTCCTTGGCTGACGGAACCATTTGTTTGTGCACAAACTGGTATATTGTACCTGTTGTATTTTCTATATACTTTCAGATTTGTTGAATGAAAATCTACCGTTTTATCAAAAAAGCAAAAGTGTGTGGTACGGACAAAGCTGTGAAGAATTGCATTACATTCTAAATGTTCGTTACAATTTTGTCTCATTCCTTTTTTTAAAAAAGACCGCCGTTGCCAGGGATCGAACCCGGGTCACCTGCGTGACAGGCAGGAATACTCACCACTATACTACAACGACTTCATATTTTCATCACCTTCTGAAGGTTTTTGATAAAAACAGAGAAAGCAGGTGTTTAGTTACCGAGGCGAAATGGGAGTGACGAGAGTTTTTGGGACAAACTGCTTGTTGGAGTAAATATATGAATTGTCGGGATATAATATAATATATTAATATTGGTGGGAAAACTAATAACTAATAATAAGCCTATGGTCGATCATGGGTTTATCATTTTATTTTATTGGAGGGGACGCTCTAATTCGTATTTCTTAAGTTATTGTATTGAACAAAAAAAATAAGTTATTATATATATCCCCATCCATCCTTTGTGGTTTGACTAACCAGGGCCCGTCCGAGTTGCCAGAATCTGTGGTCGGCTTCAAGTTGTTTCCATCTAAGCTCCCTTCAAACGCACCCTAAAGGCTTTAGTAGTAGCCCAAAAAAAGCACACAAAATTAAAAAGACATGTGGATATACTACTAGTACTTGTTGAAAAGCCACCTTACTACCTTAGTCATTGCAATTTTGTGGACACTGACGTAGCCAATGAGGTTGCAAATTGCAACTGAGGCAGTTTTGCCTTCTCACCTGACCCAAAAGACCCCAACTCCTAATCAAACACTCCCTCTCTGTCTGTATCTGTCCTCACATGCTGTCTCTATTAATCCTTGAAAGAACACTAAACACACAGCCCCACACACCAAGTTCTTTCCTTTTTTTTTAATCCTAGTACATCCATGAATATATATCTTCTGTTGTCTTCAATTAACTCCAATTCAAAACTTGCCTGCCTACTCATTCCATGGCTCTTGTTCAAAAGCTTCAATCTTTCCCTTCTGTCTCTGCTCATTATCCCACCAGGCATAAACCCTCCTCGGTAGCAAGCCCCATTTGCTCTTTACATTACAAAAACTCACCCTTTACTGAGAAACATTCCATTGAGAGATACCAAAGAGACCAATGGGTCTACAAGAATGACCGGCATCGCCCGGTGGAGATACTGGAAAACTTAAAGTACCAATCTTTTCCTTCTTCTTCTGGTTGTGGGTGTCCGGGAGAAGACTCTGTAAGGCAAAATGACATAGCTTTGCAGCTGCCGGAGCTGAAGAAGCTGCTGCAAGTGCTCAAGCAGAAGAGAGAGGAGTGTTGTGGGAAAGATGGGAATGGAGAGAGTTGTGGGCCAGGGAATGTGTTCTTGGTGGGGACGGGGCCGGGGGACCCTGAGCTACTGACGCTGAAGGCGGTGAGGGTGATTGCGAAAGCTGATCTTTTGTTGTATGATAGGCTGGTGTCCAATGATGTGTTGGATTTGGTTGGTCCTGATGCGAGGTTGCTCTATGTTGGAAAAACTGCGGGGTACCACAGCAGAACTCAGGTAATGGGATGGCTGATTAGGATTTTTGTGGATTGGGTTTTGTTCTTGTTCCTGTTTCAAGCCTGGTTTTGGGAGGGGTGCTGGGAATTGAGTACTTGTTTTTGGTCAAGAGTCGTAGTTGCATAGTTTTAATGTTGCAATGCTCTAAGAACTGGTTGCATTTGATTTGGTTGGTTTCTATCATTGACTGTGTTTCAGACAAGTTTCTTTAGTAATAGATTTAGGCATTTTAACTTTCTCCTGCTAGAAATGACAAACTTTGTGTTCGGAGGGCTTTGTAAACTATTTTATGCATTTGCTGGATTTGTAGTTCTTGATTCCAGGATTGGTTTCGTTATGTGGCATAGTATGTTAGTTTTGGAGCTCTTGCTGAAATGAAATAAGGAGTCATATTTTGATCGTATATTTGCAGGAAGAGATACATGAATTGCTTTTGAGCTTCGCTGAAGCAGGAGCTACTGTTGTGAGACTTAAGGGAGGGGATCCTCTGGTGAGTGTCTGTCAAGAATATTTGGGGAATGGAATTAGCATAAGTGCATTGTGGTATTGTTTGTGGTGGAACTTTTAGTGACATATTGCTGTGTTTCAAGGTATTTGGAAGGGGTGGGGAGGAGATGGATTATCTACAGCAGAAAGGAATTGAAGTTAAAGTTATTCCAGGTAAGAATTTTTCTTCTCCTTCTCCTGTAAATTCTGTGATCAAAGGATGGCTGTGTGATTTCATGCTTATTGCCATGCAGGTATCACTGCTGCTTCAGGGATTGCTGCAGAGCTGGGGATTCCATTAACTCACAGGGGTGTGGCCAATAGTGTTAGATTTCTTACTGGACATTCAAGGAAAGGTGGAACAGATCCCCTATTTGTTGCGGAAAATGCAGCTGACCCTGATACAACTTTGGTGGTTTATATGGGTTTGTCAACCCTCCCTTCTCTTGCATTAATGTTGATGAATCATGGTCTGCCGGTAAGTACACCGGCTGCTGCAGTGGAGCGTGGAACTACGCCACAGCAACGTGTGGTAAGTGCTATATCATTATTATATTCTATAAGTAGTAAAGTGCAGGAAGGAAAGAAGCAGAACTGTTGCGTTTTCTTTTGGTGCATAATTATTTAGTACAGTTGATGCTATTATTTATGATGTAGGCAGACTTCATTTTTGATGTATTGCATATTTGTATTGTATAGATTTGCCTCCTTTTCGTGTCTACTATTAGAACCATCCCACATCTTCTTCCTTAAAACTGCTACATTCTTTATCCTGTTGGTGATCTTTTTTCTCTGAATTTGCTTCCAGTACTTCGTGGATTGCGGGTACAGTTGAAATGGGGTTTCAGCTTGAAAACCAAACATTTAATGTAGCACGTTAAATTCTTTTAACCAACTGATGCTACTTGCACTTGTTTGTTATGCAGGTATTTGCAGAGCTAAAAGATCTTGCTGAGAAAATAGTTTCAGCAGAGTTAATTTCGCCCACACTGATCGTTATTGGGAAGGTTGTTGCACTTTCACCATTTTGGCCAGAGTCTCGCAAGGAAGCATCCTGCTTGGTGGAGGCTACGTAGAAATCACTTGATTGACAATGCTTCTTTTGCCGCCCAAGTAACTTTTTGGCTATTTCAAGATTCAATTACAATCATGCTGACTGGCGCTGCAGATAGGTGCTCGTATTTGTGAAGCCACAAAACAAGTATTTTACCATGAGTGGCATCAAATACAATGCGAGGTTATTATTGAGTGCTTTAGTGATATACTCTGCTTCCAAGCTGAGAGGAACATGAGTTTCAGATAATACTGCACCAGACACAGTGCTTACAAATTTTCCTTTTTATGCCAAAGCCATAGGTTCGTGGCTGCATCTTTCTTGCTGACCTATTGTAACGCGTAGCATCATGTTGGTTTGGTCAGAACTGATTCTTGTAAAAACGAGGCTGATTTTGTAATTCTAGGGTTCAATCTTGATGTTATTATTCTTTTTGATTATTAGTTTTTTTTTTTGTCGAAATTCTTTTTGATTAGTTACTCTCTCAATAAATGAGCTCTCGTATTTTCAGTTTGGTCCGTTCCTCTGTTAATTACGAAGTTGTGTCGATGCTTGAATGCATTAAAGCATGCTCTGATTCTTTTTTGTTCTTTTGAAGATTGACTGTGAGAATTCTTCAGTGGCCCCTCATAAGCATTCTCTTTATTCTCTGGAATCATGACATGGACTTGCTCTCTGGGCATCTGTTTTCATTTCCCCCACCTTGTTCTTGTACAAGAGGCCGAGTTGTATATATATTTTTTTTTTTGATAATGAAGAGTTGTATATATTAGGGGTGGAACGCGCATCAAGTATTAAATAAAACTTGGGCCGCGTCTCTTATCTTGTCAAATCAACCGTTTTCTTCCCCTTCAGAGCCGGCCCTTCTGCAATCTTTGCCTTACTCTTTAGTCCTTTATTGTTTAAATTAGGTTAAAAGATGTGCTTTAATAACTTCAAATGGCATATTTGAGGGGACAGTAATGGTAATAAAACCTTGCTCCTTTTTCCTTTTTTCTTTCTTTTGTGTTAGCTTTGTGTCTTTGGAGTTCGAAAGGATTCAAATCAGCAACACACGAACAGAAATCAGGGTCCAAACTCAGACCAAAATTTGAAGTTGCAGAATAGCAGAAAAGATTATGATACCGTTGATGTCCACAAAATAAAGGAACAGTACTAACTTGCTACATTTGTAATTAATAGCAAGATACAACTCGGCCAACACATAATGCCAGAATTCAAAATTACTAACTACTATACTAGTCTAGGTAGCAGCATAGACTACCTGTTGGCGGCAATGAAAACCCTGATGCCTCCTCATACATACCACCAAGTGGTGCTACTTTGCTTTTTTTTTTTTTTTTTTTCTTTGTGGTGAAATGATGGTGGAAGTTTGTAGTGAGTATCCTGTCAAGTTGATCTCTGTAGACCATCTTCAAAATCCCCATTGGACTTCGTATTAGAAATGGCTGAAAAAGGAAGTTACGGACCCATCTTCATTTTAATTCCTCGCTGGAAAAGGAAGTTACGGACATTCCTATTTTGCCTTATTTCTTCTCCATCCCCTACCACTTCCTTTTTCCAATGGGATTAATACATACATGTGATCAAAGCAAAAGTTTCAATGTTCGATGACAGTTCTACAACTCCTTGCCATACAAGATGTGTCCAGTTCGTCAACTAAGATCCTGATGCAACCTCTGATTGCTGCTGTAAAATTTTCTTTTACGTTTAATTGCTTTGATCAATGGATTCGATTTCAGTTCATTCTGTTTACCTTATGGTGCAGGTGGATGGATATATACAACACCGAATTATGGGCACACGTTCCCTTTAGAGGTCTAGAAAATTAAGTTGATAAATCAGACTAAATGTACTCTAAAGATAATTGGCCACTGGTGGGAGGTTCTTATATAGTGCTTTGTGTTGGATTGATCCATTGCAAAAAGATGAAAACAAATACTCCCTCTTCTCTTCTGTCCCTCAATATAAGTTGTTTAAGGATTTTGCACACTTTTTAATAAAAGCATTAAATGAGTCTAATCTCATTAAATTTTATTGTTTAGATTACCAACCTATCTTTTTTATTATCCCAACAATAAAACCTAAAGAAAATGTAAAGTCTAAAACAACTAATTTAATGGAACATGTAGATTTTTGGTCCCTGTACTCCCCTCGATTTTGAAATGTCAGTCCTGTACCGATTTTTTATGGATTTTGGTCCTCGTACTATCCCAAAAATATGGTTTTTGGTACTTCTGGCCACCGGACGGCCGTCGGTGACACGTGTCACCATATTATTCAGCCACATCATCATGTGGGACGCACTGACCTGGGTCATCTTTCCAACTGATTCGTGTGAAGCCAAGGCCAACCCGGTCGGTGGGTCCCACATGATGATATGGCCGAATAATATGGTGACACGTGTCACCGACGGTCGTCTGATGGCCGGAAGTACCAATAACCATATTTTTGGGATAGTACGAGGACCAAAATCCATAAAAAATCGGTACAGGGCGAGTACAGGGACCAAAAATCCACAAGTTCCCTAATTTAATGCAAGGATAAACATGGAAAAAATAAATTTAATGCTTCTTAAAATCTTAAAACAACTTATATTCTGAAACAAAACACAAATCCTAAAACGACTTATATTAAGGGACAGAGGGAATAAGAAACAAACTGGACACAAATATTAAATAAAATTCAAACTAATATAAGCTAGCAAATCACAATGAATGACACTCTAGAGGAACCAATGATCCAAAAACCTTCAAGCTAGTTGAGGTACCAATCGTTGGGGCCTGGTGGAAGGCCAACTTAAGAAAAAATTGGTTGTAGAAAATGATTATAGCCAAATTTAAAAATAAAGCATAACAGTATGGAAATAGAGTATAGTAAAATATTTATTCTCATATAATAATATTCTCAAACTATAAAATTAAACTACCTAAATCATTAAATTGTAAAATATATAAGTAAAAAAAAGAAATTGAGGAGATAAATAATTAAGAAAATTTTCAAACAAAATCATCTTATTGTAGGCAAAAAAAAATTATGATTAAGACAAAGGGCATAAAAAAAAATAACATACAACAAAAAAATTATTTAGAAAAGAACAATAAAAAGGGTATCATGGAACAAAATGTTATAAATTCATCCACAATTCCATACATAACCAGGAAGCAGTAGGGAATCGTTCAAAAAGTAGGGAATCGTTCAAACATAGGGTGACAAGTACAAAAATAGCACAACAACTCAAATGCATATTCAGAAAATAAAATAGTAGACGATATCAAACAATTTTTCCCACCGCACTTCTGATTTTGAAAAAATTGATTTTCCTACACAACCAAATACTTCAGCAAGTTGCGTATAAGAAGCCCATAGAGCTAATTTTTGAGCACCCATCAACACAAAACCACTGAGTAAAAAAGTAAAAAAACAATTGTGTATTCATTGTATTTACCTTAGGAGCTTGTTTGCCCCTCATATCTTGATGGGATGATCATTGAGTTCATACTAACCAAATCAAGTTGTTTTAATTTTGGTATAGCTTGCACTGCACTCTAGTTAGATGGATGTACTGGTGTATACGGGTGTTAACCTGCAATAGGATCAGAACAGATCACTCTCTTTAGAGTGAAAGATATTTTTCATAACTTTTACTATTACAATTTCTTTAACCGCAATAAAGACTTTGGAATTTCAAAGAATTAGTGTAACGACCCGGGTAAAATTTCTAATAATTTTACTGTTTTATTTTAACTTTTACGGTGGTGAATAAAATTTTATCGCAGTTAATCGAGAATTCAACCTCTTATAGTAAATTTCCATATCGTTTTCCTTACAAAAATTCTGGTTATTATTATTATTATTATAAATATTGTTATTGTTGTTGTTGTTATTATTATTAGTATTATCAATATCATTATTACCACTAACGTTTTGCCAAAATATTTATTAATCGAAAACTAAAAGAAATGTATCTTTTTTATGCCTAAATGTGTTTTAGGAATGATTTTGAAAGTCGTAAAAGAATCTAATTGCTATTAATGAGATTTCTAAAAATATATGTAACAGCCCGGGTAAAAATTTTGGATTTTTACCGGACTGTAAAAGTCTATTTACCGTGATTTACTGTTGAATTAATCTTGGATAATTAATTCAAGGTAAATCGGGAGTCGTTTTTCGAAACCGAAGGTTTTCCCGCGCTCGTGATTTTCCCGTGATTTTTTCGGAACTAAGTTGGTATTTTTCGGGTTTCGGAATTTCTCGGAAAATCACACCGGAAAATAACTAAGGAGGTATCTGTTATTTTCTGGTCCGGATCGGATTCGCCCGTAATACGGACGAATCGCATTATTGTTATCACAAGCACAATAGTAAATTTTCAGTTTATAAAAGAAGCAGAACCGGGAGAAGGCAGAAG